>CABFOV010005888.1:0-30922 GCA_902141375.1 Timema poppense
CAAGTATAGAAATAGACAACTTACCCGCGTGAACAAGCTCTTTCAACACCGGGCTACATGAAGAACAAGTATAGAAATAGACTTGACATTCATTCGTATTTTCGAGTCAAAGGGTCCAGCCTTCAACCTGATCTTCAAGAAGTGATGGGGGAAAGAAGAGGTTTCACTTATCGCACTAATACTAGACACAAATAAATAAATAAATTTGAACTTATTCTTGAATAATACATTTTCATGTAGGCCTAACTAATCTTTTTAGTGTTAACTATTACTATTGTATTCCTTATTATCACAACTAGAGTTAGTGTTTGTACATTGTTTGGCCCGGACACGTCTCTGGTCTCTGTGACGATACCGGTTAACCGGTTCACTCTTGGCTCCAGGTTTGTTGAACGACCACAAGGCCATAATGAAGGAAATCGAGCAAGGCATGTTTTCCGTCTTCTCGCAGATGGACACAGGGAGTTCTACCGGTAACATTGATCGGACTCACACACACACAGAGCCTATTGCGAGGGTCAGCATGGTGCACCCTAACTCACCAGCTGAAAGAGCTGTAAGTTGCCCTGATAAGATTATATTATCTATTTGGTATTGAGATTTCAGACAGTTTCATTTCCATTTACCAATGATTCAATTCAGATTCAAATCATTACATATATATGACCTAATATTTACAATGCCAATACGGAAATTACATTAAATGGAGTGCACGTTATTCAGCGGAGTTTTAAATTAGTTGTTAAAATTAAGGGCTTTCTAATGTTTTAAGATAAATTACAAACGCATATTTTCAACCCGTTGAATCTTGATAAACAGTAGTTAATAGTTTTTTTCTTTTACACAGCTTTACCCAACAATTACAAAACTTTAATGTTTGACTGGAATGGTCTCAATCTTGGGTGTGCCAATCTACAACTTAAAACTTTTGTTTTTTAGTTCCATACCATAGTATGAATTATATGTTTTAAGATTATGAGGAACTAATGTTTTCCTAACAGTTGGAATGAAAAGTCAACATATAATTTGGTTATATACATTTTATAGATTACATTTGAATGTTCTATAGTATTTTTAGTTTGTAGCCAGTGTTACATGTTGGCTGTTAGTGTGATTGTGTGTCCAATCAAACCCCGCTAAGTTGTTACTACAAGTATATGAATATACAATAATGACTGTTCCATAGCAATCATTGTTGTTCTTTGTTAGCTTGGCTAGCACCCCTGGCAAGGAGCTGAATATCTGCTATCCCTAGCACCCCTGGCAAGGAGCTGAATATCTGCTATCCCTAGCACCACCTGGCAAGGAGCTGAATATCTGCTATCCCTAACACCCCTGGCAAGGAGCGGAATATCTGCTATCCCTAATTCCCCCCCGCCCAAAATCATTTTACTTCAATAGCCACAGTATCGGTCTGAAATTACTTCTCAAATAAAATTAGTTACTATTGAGTTAGTTTTAAAAGCTTTAATTTAACTTGTTAAATTCTTCAAATAATTTAGTGGCGTAAATAATGTGCACATAAATTACTCATACAAAATAAGCAGTCAATCACTATATCTGAGGAAAAATCACTATACACTAAAAGCATTAAATCACTATTCAATGAAACCTCAATTCATTGTTTTCATGGGAGATCTGAAAAAAAAAAGTTCAATACCAAAAACTATAGATGTGGAGCCTATATAAAATTATGAAAAATTATCAGATTTGTCCATTTGTATTTACTAAATCAAAAAATATACCCATCTAATGTTATTGTTTCCACTGTCAAGTTTAAACGTTCAATATCAACCATGTTTGCTTGGTCTCCTTGGTGATCATGGATCATGAGCATAAAGCTCTCATGGTCTCAAACGCATAAAGTGCTTCCATAAAACTTGGCACTGGTTTGGGGTTGGCGTCATCGTCATCCTCACCACTGCCTTGCCCTTCTTCTAAGCAACTTCGACTTCCCAGCTCACCGCGCGTTGCAAGCTCCTGGTGCACAGATACTTACTTACCCGTCCAAGCTCACGCCAGCGGTGCTTTTTCCCAGTCACCCTGTCGCGTCTGACCATTCAATGTTTTCCATTTGGCCACAGTCTATTCTTGATTGTAGACCGCGTCACTTGTTGCCACACCGAAACAATAAAGTGAATGGCCAACAGAAGGTCTATCTAGAGTATAACCCCCTTTCCCTCTGTCCATCAGACACAGCTCTCTGCACTCCTCGAAACACTCGATAACACTCAAATCAGGAGGCTGTACAACACTGGTGCAGTTAGGAGGAAATAAAACTACCTTCACACTCCTCAAAAAGAATGTGTCTGGAGAATGAGCGCCACATTTGTCTACCAATAGGAGGATATTCCTACCTTAGGCGCTGAGTAATGTATCAAGAAAGAGAATGCAGAAAGTCTATGAACATTTCTCACTTCATCCACACTTTCGAGTTGGCATAGTTAGTCGCAGGTAGCTTGACATTTTATAACAATTTGGTTTCACAGACTTTCCATCAATGATGGGCACTTGTTTGTTTGTACACTGTACTGTGAGTTGCTCCTTCATGGCAGGTCTCTCCTTTCAATGCCAATGTTCGGTCTGGCAAGCATTTAATCTGCATTATAGATGTCTTGAACCTCGGAACCCTACAACAGCTTCGGGAGCCTCTCGAGCCAGTGGTCCGTGGCGTTGGGGCCCACAGCAGCACTGTCCTCGGCCAGTTTATTAAATACCAGGCCATGGCGTTGCTTGAAGCAGGAGATCCAATTGTTGGAAGCTAAAATGTTTTCAATCCCCACTGTTGTAGCTATTTTGAGGGATTCCTCCCCCAGAATTCTCTGGCCTGTTGGTACCAGGTAAAGAAAGAGGACATTTTCTCTCTCACTTTAGGTCGACATCTTGCTTGTCTTCCTCTTCTTTGCTGATATATCAGCCTGCTCTTTCATCTCTTTCTTCAAAATAATCATTTTCAGGGTTGATGTTGGCAGGCTTAGTCGCTTGGCTACTTCAATCCTCTTCTAAGACGGGTTTTCCTCCACCTCTTCTATGACACGCAACCGTTCTTCTAAAGTCCGAACTTGTTTCACAGGCTGTGCCATGAAATAAAATGTTTTTACTAGAGTAGTACATGCATGATAGTTATGTTAGTAATGGAGTTAATATATGTCTTTTGTTGAAGGGAATTATCGCCGATGACCTGATCATAGAGTTTGGCTCTGTGAATGCCGGTAACTTCAAGACACTGCAAGACATCGGGACCGTCACTCGTTACTCGGTCGGAAAAAGTGTCAAGTTGTTTATCAACAGAGAAAACAGATTTATCACTCTTTCACTCACACCATCTCCGTGGTCTGGACAGGGATTGTTGGGCTGTACCATTTTGCCCATTGAACGAGTCGAGCGATAACTCCTACTTGTAGTCTTGCTTTGTTCCCGCTACTCGCGGTGTCTAACTTGAAATGATGGGATGGCCGATACATAGCCTTCCTTGTGTATAACTACTAACTAAATAAACAACATCTAAAAACTAGATGAATAGTTTGTTTTATTTAGTTGGTATTAATGTTATTAAATTCAATGTACAAAGTTAACTTTTATACACACTTCTTGGAAATGAAAGTAGGGAGGATGTTGTACTTTACCATTATACCAATTCACTTTTACATCTCCAAACTCTTTGTAGGACCATTTGATAAAACTTTCAAGTTTGATAAACAAGCCGTTGTTAAAGAAAGACACCATGATTGAATCAACTCAATAAACAAACAGGAAAGGCATCATTGTTGAATCAACTCAATAAATAAATAAACAATAAAGACACCACGATTGAATCAACTCGATAAACAAACAGAAAAACACCATGATTGAATCAACTCGATAAACAAACAGAAAAGGCATCATGATTGAATCAACTCGATAAACAAACAGAAAAGACACCATGATTGAATCAACTCAATAAACAAATAGAAAAGGCATCATGATTGAATCAACTCAATAAACAAACAGGAAAGACACCATGGTTGAATCAACTCAATAAACAAACAGGAAAGACACCATGGTTGAATCAACTCAATAAACAAACAGAAAAGGCATCATGATTGAATCAACTCAATAAACAAACAGAAAAGGCATCATGGTTGAATCAACTCAATAAACAAATAAGAAAAGGCATCATGATTGAATCAACTCAATAAACAACAGAAAAGGCATCATGGTTGAATCAACTCAATAAACAAACAGAAAAGACACCATGATTGAATCAACTCAATAAATAAACAGAAAAGCAAAACTGTGATAGCTGTTTTGAACAAACCAGTTACATTATGTTCTACAATATGATGTGATCTAAATCTTATTACATTCAACAAATTTAAAATACTTTGATTTCTATTTTATGAATGGATTTTGTTGGCCCTATCTAATTCAGATGCAATGTCTTATATTGTAATGTTTAATTTATTGACTCCCTTTAATTTACTTAAGATTGTACTGAATAAAATCGTTTTTTAGTGCAAACAACCTGATTAGTTTTACAAAATCTTTCATAATTGTACCATTGACAACCTTCAAACTGATTGTAGTTACTAATTTGTTTGTAATCTTTTCTTCAGTTAAAATAAATGTTTGTTTCAACAAAGCAAATTTGGTTTTATTAAATGATCACATACACAAAAATATATCCAACTTTTTAAAATAATTTCTATGACTTTTGTCTCATAATACCTGCGAAAATATATTTTCCACTGCCTCTTCATGGATGATTTTATAGTAGTTGTAGTTTTATGTACTTGGTGTGAGTGATTAAAAATTTGGCAAACAAAGTATCATTTTCAGAGTATTTTGAATGAAGTTTATATTTAAAATCTTGAGTTTCCTTACTACCATACAATAAAACTTATCTATGAACTATTATTGTTTCTTTATGTATCGTTCTCCACCTCCATGTCTAATAGCTAGAGGCCACAATAGCTTAAAAGAGGGTGGACGGAATCTAAGGAATTTATTATAACAAAAAAAAAATTGAAAATTTGCAAGTTTAAGAAAATTTTTAATTATTTATTCAATGTAAAACAACAGAGGTAAACAAAAAATACATGAAGGTGACCTGGCGGTCTAGGGGTAAGGTGTCAGACCTCTGTGCTGGCGGCCGGGGTTCAATCCTCTGTCCCGGCACCTGGCGGGTAGGCAGTTAAAGATTTTGAGTGGTCCGTTTGTCGGGTGGCTGGACCAATGAGCGCATTTCTGGATCCCCTTAACAAAACATCTTGCTACATCCCTCCTAGCTTGTTAGGACTTCCTTTCATTATAGACTTCGGAGTGAACAGGTTGATCATGGAACTCGTGCTATGCCAGATGATGCAATGAGTGAGTAAAACATTTATTGTAGACATAGTAAGTTTTGTAAATTTATGGAATTGCAGGAGGTGTATGAGTATTGGATTATTTAGGGCCGGTAGAACTAATGTAGTATTAGTTACTATTGCTACATTTACCATCCCCTCATTTTACTTACTTTTTACTTGATTCCCCCCCCCCCCNCCCCCCTTAATACTACAAGCAAAGTAATGAAGAAACCAACATTAATTTGTATTTCAAAATGAATTTCCCGAATGAGTGTACTAGCACTGCCATTGTAAATATGTTTTCTTGGTTGGTTGCTGATGGCCATTATACTGGGGTTATTAGATTTGTATGTTGCACATATTAAAATAGATCTTGCTCTGTTTATATCACCATTACCATACACAAATAAAAAACATTTGGTTTTATGAAATATAATATGCAAATCTTTTTTTTAACTTTGTTTATTGTAAAAACATTGTCTTTGGTAAACAATAAATTACAAGATGTATTCCAAATTAAAGAAAATAAACAGTTGGGGCGGGTTTTAAACTAAACTCTGAACAAATAAAATATGTACATATTTGTACCTCTGTAATTGTTTAGCATTAAATGTAATTCTAGTTTCATACATAAACAGGATTGTAAATTATCTATCAATGATCACACCTTTAGTTCTTTTAACTTAAATAAGAATAAACACACAATATTTTATTCTCAATTTTTAATTAAAAACATCCCTCATTTATTTGATACAAAATAAAAACTCCCCCAGTAGTAATATTTTCATAAATAAAACCATCTAAATACTTGGGCATCATTACCATTTGTTTTGAAATGAGGTGCTGTTATCTAGTGACACCAAAGTTCGATAGTAAACAAACATTTATGTGTCGAGAATACGAGTTTATAAAGTTTATAAATTTAATTCCTATTATTTTGAATTACTTTTCATTTCATTGTCTTTTGGAACTTCATAGCCTATATAACCGTAAACTAGATTCAAAAGGATACAATAATAAAATATGCTAACCATTTTTACATTTTCCCAATATTTATTTATTACCCCAAAATACAAAGTTTCCGCAAACCAAAGATCAATCACTTCCTGGTCATAATTTTATAGTAAACTTTAAAATAAAAACTGTTCTGGGCTGGTCAGACTGTTGAGGAAGATTTTCTCGACCGTTAACGGTGGATCTGAAACAAGAGACCATAGTATGTACAGAGAACGCATTACAATAAAATAAAATATACATTTTAAAATCGCATATGTATGTCCTCAAAATTCAATTTTAATAATAAAAATTATTCAAATTTATACAAAACCAAATTAGTTATATCTAACTTGTGGGCAAAAAGGACGAGTTACATGAGATGAGACTTAAATAATTGAATCGTTGTGTGTAATTCGAGGGGATATCGGTAGATTTTTAATAGGAATAAAGACCCGCTTTGGTGGCCGCTTGTTCAAAGGCGTAATAAATTACACTGCCTATCATGGGAAGGTGTAATGAAATAGATTTTCATTTCACAATAATTTAAATCAAAAGTTCCCACCCTTAACATATTTCAAATTAATGAATATTTTCAGAACATTAAACTAATTTATCCAGATGTATTAGAAAATCTCCTCACACACTTGGATGATTAATCATTTATTTATTTTGTTGTTTACAATGAGACTGTGTCGTCAGATTATATTTTCTTTTGTTTAATACCCCCAGACCCGCGTTGCAAATACTTTTAAAATATAACCACTTCTAAAACACACTCTCTCTCTCTTCATTCTAGAACATGGTGCAACCTACAGAAAGATAGACGCTACTAGAACAATTTATTCAAATTATTTTGGTCTTGGATGGACTCTCCATTTGACTCCCACCCCCAGTTTCCCCCAATGATGTAACCTGAAATAACGTTGAAACTTACTCATAGCATACCAATCCTCTGAAGCTCCGGCATCCTTTCTGGCATCGTTAATAGCATTCATCAGAGCAAAATAGACCACCGCTCCCATACAGAGCGCTGGCTCGCCCGTTGCTGTAATAAGTCAAGGTTAACATTGACATGCATATGTTTATCATATTAAATATAAGTTTTATATAACCTATCAAGAGAAGGAATAGTAAAGCCTTAATTTTCCTAGAGATTCCACTTTGTATTGGACAGTGCAGAGTGTATTTATAAAGTGAGAAGGTGACCCCACTGATGTTGCGGGTCTCATCTCAGCCTATGAAGGGTTTTGACCCCCTTTCTCCTCACCACCTTTTGTTATTTTTATATCTTTCACCCCCAATCCTTAGAGACCTCTATTTCTGGGGGGCGATTCGAGGACACTATTATCGCAAGGTCGTAAGTTTTTGCAGCTAAAGACCTATCAAAACTTGTACAACTAGCCCTTTGCGTTGTTATTCCCTACGACCCAAAATGGGCAGCTACTCATACACCCCTCCAGTCAAGAAGTTACCATCGGGGCCATTCCTTCCTAACCAACATACCCCTCTCTTTTAACAAGAGTGGTTTTCCTTGACATATTCTTATCGTGGCAGACTTGGTCACTAAGCCAAGTTGTGACAGTCCCGTTTTCTGAAGACACACCACCCCAACAGGTGTTTGACCCCTGTCCTACCACACCCTCGCAATCACATTTACCGCCATAGCAGACAACCATTTTCTTTTACCTAAACCGGCCTTCAAAGGCTGCTCTTTGATCCTCAGGTGAAGTCATAAACTTAAGTGCATCATCATAAATAAGTTTAGTAGTGTTCCAACTAATCTTGTTACAAACCTTACAGTGTTCTTACTAATCTTGTTACAAACCTTACAGTGTTCTTACTAATCTTGTTACAAACCTTACAGTGTTCCAACTAATCTTGTTACAAACCTTACAGTGTTCTTACTAATCTTGAAGAACTTTCCAACGCTTGACCTCTTCTCATTAAAATACCAGCAAGTTTAGATTCTCCAATACAGCTTGTTTCAGAAGCCATAACAAATCAAAATAGTGTATAATACATGTTAAGTAAGGAATAAAGAAAATGTTCCTTTAGAGAATTTAGTACATCAAAATGTAATTAAAAGTTAGCTTTTGATACAAATAACACAAACAAAGTTCTTTACATTGTCTGAAATTTAGTAGATTAATTTAGATTTGACATCCTGATGTTTGATAACTATGTAACAAATATGACATACTTTATAATAATTCTACCATTTTTACTTCCAAGAAAACCCTCGACGACACCTTTAAAGGATTGTGATGCATAATATTTAACCTTGTTTAGAGTTACATTAACGCTAGAATCACAAGGATGATTTTATGTTTGTGACCCAAAAACATTACCGCCTTAAATTTAGCAAAAGCAAATTTTGGAAGTAATAGACACCTTTCCCTCCCCCAATTCTTCTTAGCATATAACCTCAAAAACCGTATGTAACTCTTAGTAAACTATTTTATGCACACAATATAACTGTACAATACATTAGGTATCTGCGGTAGGAGTGTAGGCTAGACATGGTTATCAAACGTTACTAGATCTACTTTCATTATCCATTCGCCAATTCATACAGTATGATCTGCAATATCAGATATTAATGGTTTTCACTTCTGGCAGTCAAAACTTTCTCAGAACACATCTGTTTTTAACCTGTTTTTCTTTGGACCATGTTTATATCGTCTGCTAGCTGTCAGCTACCACCACTCCTATGATGGAATACATACCTTTGGACCTAAGTACCCCTAGAGGATTCGAAACATTCTTCTGCAATTCAACTCGGAAATCCATCGGTATATCTTCCGGTCCAGGAACATAATAGTTCTAGAATAAATACAAATGGTATTTAACACTTTATGTTAATATTTCTTGAGAAACGCACGCTGTAATATATTTATCTAAATAGTCTAACCTTTCTTTGAGCTTAGTCAAATATTGGACGACTTGAAGGAAAGAAGAAAATTCTGGGAGCCGAAGGAGGAGGCAGAGGACAGAGTGCATTAGAGGTCTGAGTTCAGTGGCAAAAGGAATGGACCTGTCATAAGACAGAGGACAGAGTGCATTAAAGGTCTGAGTTCAGTGACAAAAGGAATGGACCTCTCGTAAGACAGAGGACAGGGTACATTGGTGGTCTGAGTTCAGTGGCAAAAGGAATGGACCCGTCATAAGACAGAGGACAGGGTACATTGGTGGTCTGAGTTCAGTGGCAAAAGGAATGGACCCGTCATAAGACAGAGGACAGGGTACATTGGTGGTCTGAGTTCACTGACAAAAGGAATGGACCCGTCATAAGACAGAGGACAGGGTACATTGGTGGTCTGAGTTCAGTGGCAAAAGGAATGGACCCGTCATAAGACAGAGGACAGGGTACATTGGTGGTCTGAGTTCACTGACAAAAGGAATGGACCCGTCATAAGACAGAGGACAGGGTACATTGGTGGTCTGAGTTCAGTGGCAAAAGGAATGGACCCGTCATAAGACAGAGGACAGGGTACATTGGTGGTCTGAGTTCACTGACAAAAGGAATGGACCCGTCATAAGACAGAGGACAGGGTACATTGGTGGTCTGAGTTCAGTGGCAAAAGGAATGGACCCGTCATAAGACAGAGGACAGGGTACATTGGTGGTCTGAGTTCACTGACAAAAGGAATGGACCCGTCATAAGACAGAGGACAGGGTACATTGGTGGTCTGAGTTCAGTGGCAAAAGGAATGGACCCGTCATAAGACAGAGGACAGGGTACATTGGTGGTCTGAGTTCACTGACAAAAGGAATGGACCCGTCATAAGACAGAGGACAGGGTACATTGGTGGTCTGAGTTCAGTGGCAAAAGGAATGGACCCGTCATAAGACAGAGGACAGGGTACATTGGTGGTCTGAGTTCACTGACAAAAGGAATGGACCCGTCATAAGACAGAGGACAGGGTACATTGGTGGTCTGAGTTCAGTGGCAAAAGGAATGGACCCGTCATAAGACAGAGGACAGGGTACATTGGTGGTCTGAGTTCACTGACAAAAGGAATGGACCTGTCATAAGACAGAGGACAGGGTACATTGGTGGTCTGAGTTCAGTGGCAAAAGGAATGGACCCGTCATAAGACAGAGGACAGGGTACATTGGTGGTCTGAGTTCACTGACAAAAGGAATGGACCTGTCATAAGACAGAGGACAGGGTACATTGGTGGTCTGAGTTCAGTGGCAAAAGGAATGGACCCGTCATAAGACAGAGGACAGGGTACATTGGTGGTCTGAGTTCACTGACAAAAGGAATGGACCTGTCATAAGACAGAGGACAGGGTACATTGGTGGTCTGAGTTCAGTGGCAAAAGGAATGGACCCGTCATAAGACAGAGGACAGGGTACATTGGTGGTCTGAGTTCACTGACAAAAGGAATGGACCTGTCATAAGACAGAGGACAGGGTACATTGGTGGGCTGAGTTCACTGACAAAAGGAATGGACCCTTCATAAGACAGAGGACAGGGTACATTGGTGGTCTGAGTTCACTGACAAAAGGAATGGACCCGTCATAAGACAGAGGGCAGGGTACATTGGTGGTCTGAGTTCACTGACAAAAGGAATGGACTTGTCGTAAGACAGAGGACAGGGCGCATTGGTGGTCTGAGTTCACTGACAAAAGGAATGGACCTGTCGTAAGACAGACCACATAATAATAAGTTAATCTCATTCATAATTATTATCTTTTTCAGGAAATCATTACAATATAGAACAACAATTCGTTCAATGAAATGGGGTTGAGGATGCTAGGATTTTAGAGGAAATATACCCGAATTTGCATGGAGGGAGCTTGGGAATCCATTTAAGGAAAAAACACCCTTACTGGCATTTAACCCCATATCTACCCATTCATAACAATTCATTCCAATACGAGGGTGATGCGTTAGAACATGTGACTTTATGATTATCGCCTGGCTCAAAAATATTGGTTATAATAAAATCAATTCAAATTCATCTTGGATTAAAATTATAAGAGTTTTTGTTAAGTCAAAGCAGTGACAATAATTCACAAACATGAGTTTTAAAACGAGTAGGCCTATAGGTATCTAACCTATGATACCTAAAAGTTGGATATTTTGATAAATAGGTGATATACGAGGGGGGGACCCAAATTAAACCGGACTTTACTCTAAAAATTAGTTTATTAAAGTTTTTACAAAATTGTTTCAGTCTCCTTCAAAGTACTCTCCATTAGAAGTGATGCACTTGTCCGGTCTTTGTTCCCACTGTTTGAAGCACCTCTGGAACTCTTCAACTTTGATATCGTCCAGTGCCCTCTGCGAAGTTGTTTTTACAGCCTCCACATAATCAAAACGCTTCTCTTTTACATTTGTTTTCAATCTCTGGAACAGAAACAAGTCGCACGGGGCTAGGTTTGGCGAATATGGAGGGTGGGGAACGGTAGGCCCGCCTTGAGAGCCCCGAGAGCGGTTCACAGACAAGGCCGTGTGTGCGGGGGTGTTGTCATGGTGAAGGAACCAGTCACCTGATCGCCAGAGTTCCGGCCGTTTCCTTCGCACATCATCCCTCAAATGTCTTAAAACTGCCAAATAAAAGGGCTGATTAACATTTTGACTAGGGGGGAACAAATTCTCGGTACACAATTCCACAAACATCGGAATAAACAATGTTCATCATCTTAAACATTCAACCTCACTTGTTTTGATTTTTTTTGGTCGGGGGGAGTCTTCCACTGGCTAGACCCTCGCTTGGTTTCTGGGTCATATCCGTACCACCAACTCTCATCACCTGTAATGACCTTGGTCAAAAATTTCGGGTTACTTTCAATCTGATTTTTCAAGTCCTGGCTCAAATTCAGATGAATGGTATTTTGATCCTGTGTGAACAAACTTAGCGGCAACACGTCTCATTTGCAACTCCTCGGTCAAAATCCACTGGCACGGGCTCCAACTCTCTCCTGTCTGTTCTGAAATTTCTTCAATCGTGAAACGACAATCCTCGTAGATTTTGTCAATGTTTTTGTCGTTTCGAGATGATGAAGGGCGCCCAGACCGAGCGTGATCCTCAACACTAATCTCGCCACGTTTAAAGCACCCAAACCACTCGAAAACTTGTGTGCGGCTCATAACATCCTTCTTGAAAGCCTGTTGAAGCATTTATTAAGCTTACGTTGCCGAGTTTTCAAGCAGGAAGCAAAATTTAAAACACACTCTTTGTTCCTTCTAAATATTCCATAACGACTTCGCAGGCAGCAAACGAGAACAGTTGAGGAAAACAACACTACAATCAAACGTAACCTTCTAGGCAGACGCCGCTTGGGAAGGTCTCTAGTAGACCCACCTAGCGGGAAAACTCTCTACTACGCCTAGGAACGGCCACGTGCTTTCAATCCGGTTTCTTTTGGGTCTTCCCTCGTATTGTATATAATGGTTATGTGAAATATAGCAATTATATACAATTACAACACTATAACAAATGGTCTAGAAAGATGAATAAATGTATACATCACGATATCCTTATATTCGGGTCAATAGTTTTATGTCGAGTTTTAACAAGACATCTGCTGTGATTGATTTTATAGTCTGTATTGAAATAGATAACAACTTCATTCTTCATCAAGTACCCATGTCCTGTTTGTAAGAGTTTGGCCCGTCACAGGATCAAATATTATGTCCTCAAAGGTCCACAATCCAAGTCCCATTATAAATGCGCCTTCCACTTGACCTATATCTATTTCAGGACTCAAGCTTTTTCCAGCATCTTCTATCAAGTCTACTCGGACAATCTATAAAAAAAATTAGATATATTACAGTTTGAAATAAATACCATTATATATCAAGCAACATATTTACCAAAATTAGATTTCTCTAACATTATTAGACTAGATCATAGGTATTTTTCTGCGCTTCAAAGGGTTAATAAAGCTGTTTAGTGGAGCACAAAATATGGCACCCCAACGAGAAAAGTGTCACAACTCAAAAAATATAATTTTTCAGGAGAAATAAAAACTAGAACATAAAATTATGTATTGAAATGGCCAACAATAATTTCACATTATAAACAAATCTCTATGGTAATAATGTGTAATATATTTTTTATAAAATACACCAGTGCTATTGATGTTTAGATCATTTCTTGTCATCATTCTGATGTCACAAGATTGATGTAACTTTCTTTGCTCAACATCACACTAACCCTGCATAGCAATTCAGATTAAGAGTGAAAAATAATATAAAGACGTCATAAAACTGAAACTAAACCAAGTACTTAGCATCTTGTTTAGTAAGCTTAGTAGTATACTAAAGTAATGCTTACCATTTTGTATTTTTAGGGTTTGTAGTGCCTAGCTTGTTTGAATCTAGAGTAATATGATACTAACCAAAATATACTAAACTCTCTTCATATAAATAACTACTTAAGCGCTGCTCGCCATCTTGCTAACGATTCATATTTTAATTTAAGCGGCACGTACTTACCAAATATTGTCCAGTTAGAATATCAACCATAACTTCACACAGCGCTACTCCATACACTATATATGGTTTACCATCGTCGGTGGCCGAGAACCTGGACAAACAATGGGTTTTTATTTATGTTAGGTGTTATATTAATACTAGTTGTTTAATAATATCATTATATTCAGGCTACATCCTAATTACAAACTACAGCTATATTTCTGGGACTGGGAATATGGATTCCTCAATTAAAAAACATCTTAGGTTTCCCCCCTTATGCTGGGTGCACATAAAAACTAAAAACCATATCAAAACAAAGCACGGGAAGAAATGGAGACTGCAGTATTCCATTAGCGATACAATGTCGTACAAGGACATTGCTGTGGTTGTTGGACTCTGACAACATCCTGATAGAAGTTGTTGGACTCTGACAACATCCTGATAGAAGTTGTTGGACTCTGACAACATCCTGATAGAAGTTGTTGGATGCACCCATCTCGATTGCTATTTCCTGCCAAAGTTTGTCCAGTACATCTCTGTCATCCAGAGGAGTTCTAGCTCGCCATAACACAATCAACTCTTCAGCGTGCAACTCCATGACAATCTGTTGCGCGCACCAACTGTCACCGAGATGGTGGGGAGGGTTGGCGCATGCGCGGACAGATATGTTCTCCCCTGTATCATTGTTTCAGGATTCAGCCATGACTACTTGCACTATTGTTATGATTTCTGAACGATGCCAAAACAATTTGCTTTGAAGCGCTTTTAATTTTGACTAATCGGTGTGCTGTAGTTCCATTTGGATATATTAAATGAATGGTTTTGAGGCATAATAAATCAAAACTTCTTTTGATTGGTTGAAATGTTTTCAATCCTGGTTTAAAAAGTGTTTCTATGAAATATCGCCACTTAATTATTAGCTTAGAAAACATAAAAGCAAATTATTTTAAAACATTTCATAGCTCGAAAGAAAATGTTCAAAAATAGGTTTTTTATTAAAATACCCTTAAAGAGGTTTTATTCATATAAACGAATACATCATCTTGTTAATCAGTTTAATCACAATATCTACACTTTATATGGAAATGTTAAACAAGAATGTTCAAATATAAATTATTATTTTTAATTCAAACTTTAAAATATAAATTATTTGATATCTGTATATATAAAAACATATTCTTATTTATCATGAAAAACTATTCACAAATTCCCATTTTGAATTCAGCCTTCAAGTTCAATTTCCAAAACACTCAAATTTTCTATAATTTGCTCTAAGTAAACTACCCCTAGATTAATTTATTTTAGATAAATAAAGATACTTTTTAGTTTTTTTATTGATATGTAAAATTGTCTTCCGATATCAATTTTGAACCAAATCACTAAAGCCATTTTTAAAACACATGAATTAAAAAAAACAGCCATCATTAAGCTACCCATGACTGAGTACAGCTTTATTTGTCATGTCAAACAAATCATATATATATATATATATATATATTTCAAACAAAATCGCTATAACCATTTTCGAAAAATTGTATCATTCAAATACTCATAAGGAAACTACCCTCAAATGTAGGGCCGGGGTAAAAATAAAACCCCATTGCAATTTGATCCAAGGTCAGGGATGGACAAAAAGGCAGTGATGGACATAATGGTAAAATTCTCTTTTTAGGGTTCGTGTCAAAATAGATAGTAAAAATTTGTGATAATCATGAGATAGATTTTTTCATGATCACAATACTTTCGCTTGATTTGAGAAGGTAAAAGTTTATTAAATTAATTGTGAAAATTATTGTATACATTATAAAATTTAAAACATAGATTAAGGGAGTTTTATAGTGCACAATAAATAAAATATGAGATCTTTACATCTTTAAAACAATAGGCCCTTATGGCTCTATAGCACGTCAAAAGCTTGTTGTTAGTCTAATGGTTGAATCACAAGTAGACTGTGTGTCCCATTTAACTGATTTATACTTGTTAATGAATTCAGATCACAGCGACACCATCCAGATATAACATTACCTTTAAACTACGTATTAGTTAGTCGACCCCTGGTATATATATATCTACTTGTACTTCCGGCTGGACGCAGACTTAACGGAAGTGTTAGAGTGATTCACGTGAAAACTATTAGTTGGCAAATGATACAAATTATCACAATTATTATTGATGTACCTTATTTATTAAATTGTTAATAATAACAGACTTACATATAACTTGCCACTAGATCCAGTCCATCTGTGTACGCGGTCATTATTAGATCCTGCCATGTCGGGTTTTTTAACTTGGCTCGAACTGGTGCCAGACGCTCCAACAGGATTTTGCAGCACTGAATGGTGGCCTATTGCAAAAAAAACCCAAACAAATACAATTTGGTAATGATCACCACTATTATATTATTGATACCTATACATAAATAAACTATTTTAATCTATGTTATCAATGTTGTTTAATATATTCATGGATATGAGGGATTCTTGTGAGGACGTGGTTGGTGTACAAATGGACAATGTGAATGTGAGAGAGCTGTTATATTCATATGATGGCTGAGAATGGATGTGACTTGCAGAGCATTAAATAGTAGTTTGAATGTGTAGAAAGGCAGAATGGATAACTATCTCCACAACTAAGGTGGTAGTTTTTAATACGTACGGATCAAGAAATGATTATCAGCCAAGTTATAGATGGACAACTGTTAGAACAAGGGAATGATTTTATGTATCTGAGCAGAATGTTCTGTAAAAATGGAAGGATGGAAGGTGAAATCAACAGACGAGTGAATGTATCTCGGAGAGTAGTTGATGTATGTGGACTATCGCAAAGATTGAGGTAGTAGGCAAAGATGGCAGTATATAAAAGTGTGTTGACGCCAACATTGTTTTATGAATCTGAAGCTTGTGTTTGTCACGAGAAACACAAGAGCAAGGTGGATGTGGGTGGAATGAGATAACTAAGAAATGTATGTGAAATAGATCATATGGACAGTCAGTAAATCATGAGTGCCGAAGGAGTGTGGTTTGAAAGGGGATACAAAGTAAAGAAATACATGCGATGTTTTTGGAACTGGTTATATTTCATTTTATTGCCTGATAGAATCTGTAGTGTGTCGACAAATAGGAGAAAATCGCTCTCGAAAACAAACATTCCTTCATAAGGCTCGAAATGTTAAATTGGCCCACATATTATGTAAGCATATTTGGTCGACCAATTTAATATTTCCATCTTTATGAACATATGCATTTCTTAAATTTTTTAAATATCATTAAAAATAAACCTCGGGTAAAAAAGTATTTCTTATAAAAGTGGCTTGTTTTATTTTTGTATTATACAATTCTGCGATAAAAAAAAAACAGGGTCCCATTTTAAAATCAATAGTTGACATTGAGATGACCTTGAAGGCGTCCACTAAATAAAAACTAAATTATGTCATTTGGTCGATGTCTCAAAACCAAGCAACTTCGTAGGAGCCCTTTTTTTTCTCAAATGGGTTATTTTTATAGACATTTCGCCATACCAACTTAAAAAACACCCTGTATATGTGTGTATATATATATATTGTTTTTTACAATCGTCCATATACTTGTAACATATTTCATTTCTTGATTGGGTTTATAATATAGCTTTGTTGAATCTTCTATCATAACATTGTAAAAGGTTTTTCATTTCCCAATTTCCTTTACTCATAGGCCCCTACGTGTATGTATACAATTGATTTACATACGAGTTATGTAGGTTTTTTTGCTGGACCAAAATTATATTGTTTGTAAATAAAACATTGAGAATTTATTTTTATTCAATATTTTAGAAATGGGTTTTTTAACAATTGGTGAATATTTAACTTAAGAGTACATATAAATTAAGACTTAACTTGAGTATGTTGTACCTCACTGTTCAGTCAGCCTTGTATCTTTCCTCCGCACTTGCACCGGCAGCTCCAACCCCCCCTCCCTTCTGCCTGGACCGCCCGCGATCCATCTTCTCTGAGCCGTCCATGACGCTATTACCTCTGTAATCAACTCCCTTCTTCCTATTGGCTCGCTTGGCGGCCAATAGCACTCTCGTTTTCCCGAACCAATGGGAAGCTCCCTTTTCTCTGATTGGACAAGGCCAGGCAGCAGCGGAGGGTATATAACCCGGTGAAATCTCGAGCCGAGTTAGTGGTGACCCACCCTGGCGAACCACCTTTTTAAAGAGCATAATAAAGTGTCATTCTACGAAAGAACAGTTACGTCGTCATCTATTCCTTCCCCGACTACCCCTTACCTCCCACCGCGACTCACGTTGCCGGGACTGTTCCTTCACCTCCCACCGCGACTTCGTGTTGCCGGGACGTTCCTTTGCCTCCCACCGTGACTCCGTGTTGCCGGGACTCTGTCCTCCCACCCTCCAACCTGATCATCCCTTCCGACGGTGACCCCACGGGATGGGATACACCCGCCGCGCCGGCAAGGCCCACCGACAGAAGACCCTAAAGAAGACAGCGGCAACCAAACAGTACTCCACCCATGGACCCATCTTTTACTGCAGCCACCAGACCTACGAACACCAACACTCCGCTCCAGGATCGCCGAGAGTAGATAATTCCTCCCCTCGACTTCCCCCACACCGACCATCCGACCCCCACCTACTCCAATTTCCCCTTTTAGCCCTGAGGGCTACCATTTACATACCCTGACCACCCCAGAACCCGCCTATGTTTTATCCCCCATCTCCCTTCCTTACCCCCATCCACTGGACCCACGAGATCGACGCCTGACAACCACCGTCGCCCGGAAACTGGACTTCGACGAGACCAAACCAGGTACCACGAAGCCGCAGTGAAGGGATAACAAGTATATTCATCATTTAATGGGACTATATTCTCAATACTAATATCTAATGACTCACATAGCAGCACGATTCACTGGTGATGCTGCCTCCAGTAGCAATGTCATTGGCCGCCGTGAGCGTATTACTGGCCTTTATGCTCACCAAGTCCAGAGGAACACCCAATATGTAAGCACAGACCTGCGCCACCTACAAACACATACACTCTTAATCTAGATAATATTATCAGAGTGTAAAAACTAAACATTATTAAACGAGTGAAGCGAGCTGTCAGTTTTAACTACACCAGTTTTCATCTTTCTCTCTGTCTGTGTGTTTCACGATAGCTTTTGAAATCAATGGCTGATTTAATTCAAACTTAGCTCGTTGTTCTATAAACTTTTATACAAATAAAGTTCATTGGGGAAGAAAATTTAACTAATGGATGGTAATAAATCAATCCTTATATGTGCGAACATATAAAACCAGGGCTTCTAGCATATTACTTACGGCGCATATAATTACACTTTAGGGCACTTACCTAATACGGAGTAAAACTAATATATAATATATTTACTATAGTATATCTATAAATATATAATTTAAAAGTGCAAACTAGTGTAACGTTAAACTAATTTTAAGTCTGTGCAAATCCATAATGTTCAATTTCGAATCAAATCCGAATCGTGTCGAACCAGCTCAAATTGATTCTCATGCCTAAAATAAATTCATGTCTAATCAGAATTGAATCTCATGCTAAATTTATTCAATTAAATCTAGTCCTAGCAAAGCTGTACAAGCATGCGTGTACTACTTGTTGCATAGGAGTTAGGCGCTCGGCACTACACATGTAATAATGGTAAGCACTTGCTGTGATAGAGGTGATATAATGATAACCCTCAGAACGTATTCCCATCTCTAGATGGACTGGTGGGTTGTTTGCTATTAACTGTGGTAAGTTCTGTCACCGTGCTCCGAGATGTCGAGGTGTGTAGTGTTGTGCGCCTAACTCCTATGCAACCTGTTGTACAGGCATGCTTGCAAAGCTTTGCTCTCCCGGTGCTGTACGCCGAAATTTTGAACACAACATTTAATGGTATTAGCAGAGTTTGCAGGATGTAGGGCATAGGGATTTTGTTTTAATTTTGGTTCAAAGAAACTATAGGTGCAGTTTGAGCATCGAGTTTCTAAACACCCTGTATAGATGGATTTGTGCACTACCTGTTGCAACACGTTTGGGTCCATACGCGAGAAAAAATAGGGTAAAAAACAAAAGAAATGTAAGGTAAGAGAAAGGTAAGCCATATATTTAAAACACACTCATCAATGATTTGAACCCCGATTTACTTGTGACTGCACACCATGTATTACTATCCACAGTCACAGAATAAAGACGAGGAGAGAGATGTGGGTGCTTCACCTACCTTGGTGTTTATTCCTTGCCCTCCCTCTATACCGCCATGCGATACGGTCACAGTCACAGAATAAAGACGAGGAGGAAGATGTGAGTACTTCATCTACCTTGGTGTTTATTCCTTGCCCTCCCTCTATACCGCCATGCGATACGGTCACAGTCACAGAATAAAGACGAGGAGGAAGATGTGAGTACTTCATCTACCTTGGTGTTTATTCCTTGCCCTCCCTCTATACCGCCATGCGATACGGTCACAGTCACAGAATAAAGACGAGGAGGAAGATGTGAGTACTTCATCTACCTTGGTGTTTATTCCTTGCCCTCCCTCTATACCGCCATGCGATACGGTCACAGTCACAGAATAAAGACGAGGAGGAAGATGTGAGTACTTCATCTACCTTGGTGTTTATTCCTTGCCCTCCCTCTATACCGCCATGCGATACGGTCACAGTCACAGAATAAAGACGAGGAGGAAGATGTGAGTACTTCATCTACCTTGGTGTTTATTCCTTGCCCTCCCTCTATACCGCCATGCGATACGGTCACAGTCACAGAATAAAGACGAGGAGGAAGATGTGAGTACTTCATCTACCTTGGTGTTTATTCCTTGCCCTCCCTCTATACCGCCATGCGATACGGTCACAGTCACAGAATAAAGACGAGGAGGAAGATGTGAGTACTTCATCTACCTTGGTGTTTATTCCTTGCCCTCCCTCTATACCGCCATGCGATACGGTCACAGTCACAGAATAAAGACGAGGAGGAAGATGTGAGTACTTCATCTACCTTGGTGTTTATTCCTTGCCCTCCCTCTATACCGCCATGCGATACGGTCACAGTCACAGAATAAAGACGAGGAGGAAGATGTGAGTACTTCATCTACCTTGGTGTTTATTCCTTGCCCTCCCTCTATACCGCCATGCGATACGGTCACAGTCACAGAATAAAGACGAGGAGGAAGATGTGAGTACTTCATCTACCTTGGTGTTTATTCCTTGCCCTCCCTCTATACCGCCATGCGATACGGTCACAGTCACAGAATAAAGACGAGGAGGAAGATGTGAGTACTTCATCTACCTTGGTGTTTATTCCTTGCCCTCCCTCTATACCGCCATGCGATACGGTCACAGTCACAGAATAAAGACGAGGAGGAAGATGTGAGTACTTCATCTACCTTGGTGTTTATTCCTTGCCCTCCCTCTATACCGCCATGCGATACGGTCACAGTCACAGAATAAAGACGAGGAGGAAGATGTGAGTACTTCATCTACCTTGGTGTTTATTCCTTGCCCTCCCTCTATACCGCCATGCGATACGGTCACAGTCACAGAATAAAGACGAGGAGGAAGATGTGAGTACTTCATCTACCTTGGTGTTTATTCCTTGCCCTCCCTCTATACCGCCATGCGATACGGTCACAGTCACAGAATAAAGACGAGGAGGAAGATGTGAGTACTTCATCTACCTTGGTGTTTATTCCTTGCCCTCCCTCTATACCGCCATGCGATACGGTCACAGTCACAGAATAAAGACGAGGAGGAAGATGTGAGTACTTCATCTACCTTGGTGTTTATTCCTTGCCCTCCCTCTATACCGCCATGCGATACGGTCACAGTCACAGAATAAAGACGAGGAGGAAGATGTGAGTACTTCATCTACCTTGGTGTTTATTCCTTGCCCTCCCTCTATACCGCCATGCGATACGGTCACAGTCACAGAATAAAGACGAGGAGGAAGATGTGAGTACTTCATCTACCTTGGTGTTTATTCCTTGCCCTCCCTCTATACCGCCATGCGATACGGTCACAGTCACAGAATAAAGACGAGGAGGAAGATGTGAGTACTTCATCTACCTTGGTGTTTATTCCTTGCCCTCCCTCTATACCGCCATGCGATACGGTCACAGTCACAGAATAAAGACGAGGAGGAAGATGTGAGTACTTCATCTACCTTGGTGTTTATTCCTTGCCCTCCCTCTATACCGCCATGCGATACGGTCACAGTCACAGAATAAAGACGAGGAGGAAGATGTGAGTACTTCATCTACCTTGGTGTTTATTCCTTGCCCTCCCTCTATACCGCCATGCGATACGGTCACAGTCACAGAATAAAGACGAGGAGGAAGATGTGAGTACTTCATCTACCTTGGTGTTTATTCCTTGCCCTCCCTCTATACCGCCATGCGATACGGTCACAGTCACAGAATAAAGACGAGGAGGAAGATGTGAGTACTTCATCTACCTTGGTGTTTATTCCTTGCCCNTCTAAGAGTGGACCAGCGAGTCCAGGAGTGTATCAGTGAATCTAAGAGTGGACCAGCGAGTCCAGGAGTGTATCAGTGAATCCAAGAGTGGATCATCTGTTAGCTATAGTTCTCTGAATCAGAGAACTATACTTCCATATGATGACTGTTAATGCGCTTCATCTAGGAGTTGATGATTTTACATCAAGAAATTAGCAAAGAAATAGGACATTCTTTCAAAAAATGTGTTTGTCAATAGTCATGAAAATTTTATTGTTAGCCCAATCCCGTGGCTATTTTTTTTTCTGTTAACATGTGAATATCTTTTAATACACACAGAGTAATGTTCACATATCACATTTTTGTTTGTTTTTCACTTCACATCACTGCATTCAACTAAACATGCCGCCCAAAATTTTATCTGAAGTCGGCACCACTGTAGGATACTAAAAACTGGTATAATTCATTTAAAAATATTTTGGGTCATAATCTTTTGATGTGGACGTTAACACAAAAATTAGTAGCATTTTTGGAATCAGAGCATTCATTTCCTTTATAATCAGACATTTAAGTCCCGGAGGTGTGAATAATGTAATCAGAAACCTTGAATATATTGCTTGTGCTTTCAAACATTTGAGTCAGAGCTGAACCCAATTTCTTAATTACCCCCAGTCGTGTTACAATATTGTATCGCTATGATCTGTTTGCTTGTATAGACAGTTTTACACTATTAAACACATTTTCAAACCTTGTTGAACTCATTTAAACTAGTCCTTCTTTTGTCATAATCTCCAGATTTCTTGATTGCGTCAAACAAAACTAGAATAGGACTGTCCTTCGGAATGTTGTTAATTCGTACTTCAGTTGGGTCCTTCTTAACAACATTGGCAATGTGCTCCATGATGTATTCAATCGATGCTATGCCCTCATTTGTGCCTTAAAAAGAAAAAAAAAACCTTATCACACTGTTCCCTTACGAGGTAGGCCAAGAACTGTGCATAAAGCTAGATAAAAATTCCGTACTTAATTCATCCTCACTAATTATCTTCACACTTCTCCATCCATACTGACTTCACTTCAGAAAACATCCTCACTAAATATCTTCACACTTCTCCATCCATACTGACTTCACTTCAAAAAACATCCATGGGCCAAGTCATGCATGTTATTTTATTTTTATAATGCTTAATGTTTCACCTTTTCACACATTCATCTAAAACATTTAGACAGGACTTTTACGGCATACCCCGTCCTTTTGATCCAAACACTCTACCTTCATATATTTGCTTCATCACTTGATCCACTCTCATCCTCTATTTAAATAGTTTTCTAAAACTTAATATAAGTTATATGCTTTTGGTTGGCTTAATACTTAAATAAGTGTTGTAGTACAGTGCTTATTTTAGCAGGGGGAAAGTGGGGGATTTATTAAAATAAATGGGTTTTGGGTGCCTTGTCCCCCACGGCAAAGAAGGCTACCATGACCGTGACTCTCCTCTGGTAAATGGTTAAAAGTTGAATGCCCCTATAAGCTCTTCGGAGGTGTCATTCTTCTGCAAGATTTTGAAAATCAGAAATTCTTAGAATACATTTGGAGAAATATGTATTCATAAAAATTTAGAAATTTGGGGACTTCTTGAAACTATTTAAAATTATCTTTTTAATTAGATGCTTCTGTAAGCTATTTGAAGTATTCCTCTTCCAAAAACTTTTAAAAAAGTCGCAATACTTTAAAAGCTAGTAAGATTAGTCTCTGCCTTGACTCTTTTTAAAACATCATTAGAAACTATATTACAAACCTAATTTAACCATTTTACTTGATGGCATCCGGTGATAGTAGGCCTAGTTTAAACTAGAGACAATACTATTGGGTGTTTCGTGATCATTAAGTCATCAATCCTGCAATTAGTTTGTCGTGGCTCTCCCTTTTTGTCTATTCCGGGCCAATTCTTTGTTTACATCATTCTCTCTCTCTCTCTCTCTCTCTCTCTCTCTCTCTCTCTCTCTCTCTCTCTCTCTCTGGTAAATGTCTTGTTCTCCCTCTGGAATGGTTGCCTTCCAACTTCACGTCTCATCTTGTCAAACTATCAAGTCTCGGTGTATGGCCCACGATGTTAAGATCCTTTAGCTTAGAGAGGGACCAACTTAAAAAAAACCAGTTTTTTTCGACCAGTAGACACTTAATGTCCGTGAAGTTGGCCCTTCACTTTTAAAAATTCATGTTTTTATGATTGCAATCACTCGTTCTTCGTTTGTTTTGGATTGTTCCACCAAAATTTTAGTTTCTTTCGTTTTGATAGGCCCACAAATGGTATATTTATATTGGGTAGGGGGCAACTTCGGGGTGGCCCCCACTTTTGAAAATTAACATTTTTATGGTTGCAATAGTTTGTTCCTCATTTTTTCCAGATTGTTCCAAAAATTACACTAATTAATTATTAATTGCTATTATTTTTACATTGTAAATTGTAACTTAGTTGTTTAGCTAATATATATATATATAATTTATATGCTGAACTTTGAATAATCTAATTTCAGATCCAAACACATATATTGATCAAATTTTCAGATGATCGTGTTAAATACCAGTAAAATTAATATAAAAAAATTTTCAACCTAGCTTTATTTAGATTATAAATACAACATATCTTTCATGTTTAATCAGTGGTTAGTTTTTATTTTGAAAAAGAAACAAAACTTTTTGTGGAACTCTCTGGAACAAACGAGGAACAAGCAATCGCAACCATAAAAATGTCAATTTTCAAAAGTGGGTGGTAATCATCACGGACGTCCCTTCCACCCCCCTTCTTAGTTGAAACTCGTTAAAGCCTATTGTTACTTTGACCACGCCCTTCACGAACGGGGTGTAACGTAGACACATTTCACAGCACTCTCCTAATGTTATACGATAAAGGCAATATGTAATTTGAGAAATTGGTAAGAAACCCTTAATAAACCTGTACTAGTCTCCTGACCCTGTACTAGGGAAGTAAATACAGTACCTGGTCCCCTCATATAGGCACTGGACGGTGTGTTAGTCCTTACATCTTTCGCTACAACGGACCACTTAGACTCGTCATAGCCGTTCTTTATCCCCGACAGGGCCAGATCTCCGTTAGGGTCATTGGTGGACGATCCGACGTTCTCGTATAGATCAGCTTTCAAGTATTGGATTGTCCCACCGTCATCTACACCGGCCTGAATTGTCAAATTGGAATAGCAAGTTTATTTTAGTTGAGAATGGATACACATTTTATTATTGGTAGAAAATTGGTTTGAAATCATCACCTATGTAAGAAATATATTGTTTATCCTCAAAAATCATCTTTCTCACTTATAAAAATGTAGCTTAAGTTAATAACTCTGTTACGGGTCTAATGAGTTTGATAAAAAAAATAGTAAACATGTTTTAAATGTGTTCTTAAAGTAATACATTCTACTAGATGAAATTTCCTAAATTTATTGAACCCCGCTTACTATGAAAATACAAAAGATCCCACTTTATGTTATCGATACCTCGTAGGTCGTAAAGACTTCAGCCCTCTTGCCAAAAACCTCCATGTTGGCCTCCATCGTCATGACCATTCGCACTGGTCTGCCAAGGTCCATCGCCGCCAAAGCACAGCCGGCGGCTGCGAAATTGGGACGAGTTATTTTGATACCGTACCCACCTCCCATTCGGCGGACAACCACATCAATACTGTAAATACACGAATTTGGCAACTAAATAACTCACTAACTTTCTGGACTTAAGGGATTGTAAAGTTCATAGCCACCGTCATTAAATCACATCCTGATATAACTCCATCCAAGCCATAGCCTGACACCCAAATTCTTTCAAATCCATCGTTACATTATACCCCCATCAACGCCCGCGCCTTCTAAAGGAATGTGACTCCAAGCATGATTTTGTATGACTTTTTAATTCTAATGTGGATACAGCTATTTTAAACTACCGTAAACTACTGTAATATAAAGCTTTTAATAACCCTTGTGCTTGATGAACCAATTAAGAGTATTGCAAACCCAATTAATAGTACGTTTAGAAACAGATAGTTTCATGTCTATTAGGAAAAGTTTGTTAAATAACATACAGGCACACCATTTTCTGAACACTGCGTACCCGCTTCGGTGGCCAACACACTTGTTTCATACTCAAATTTGATATATAACGTACGTTTTTACAATACTAATATTAAATTAGTTATTAATTAATAACCTAATTTTATTGAAAATCCACCCAAAGCCACC
The DNA here is from genome assembly GCA_902141375.1 of Timema poppense. Taxonomy (NCBI): domain Eukaryota; kingdom Metazoa; phylum Arthropoda; class Insecta; order Phasmatodea; family Timematidae; genus Timema; species Timema poppense. The sequence goes on from CABFOV010005888.1 coordinate 26,472, forward strand.
ATTCTACAGATAGCCTCCCTCACACGGGGGTAATCGAGAGGTTTGGATTCTGAGTGCATGTTCTGTGGGTGTTTACCCTCTCTCCCTCCACGATAATGCGAATATGTCGATTGGCACTCAATGCCACTGGGGGTAGCTGCATGGTTCTCTGAGGGTCGACCCCCTGTGGCTAACATGCTCGATTCGTGTTGAGCTATACCGACGATGGCGGGAAGATCGAGGTTCGAATCTCGGGTGAACTGCCACTGTCTCTCCACACAAATGCAGGTTCACTTCCTCTAAATTAAACCTTCCCAATTCCTGATCCATTAGCATAATTAGTATTTAAGCGTATAACCCGAATGGGTAGTAAGATATATAATAATAATAATAAATTTTTCGAGTTCGTGTGATCTATAAATAATATGTGTACCAGATCACCTGGTAATTATGTTTGGGTTTCCTTTTCAGAAACCGGTTTTGATAATAGTTATGGGAATGTCGGGGTTTGATCTCACCGCAAGTTATTTATGCGTAAATTTTCATAAATCGTCTCCCACTTCCAACTCTGGAAAATTAAGATACATTCCCTTAGTAAATCTAATTTATTCAGCCTTACTTCCTTCTTGTGATAAATATTATACTTGTAGAACGATGAGAGACTGTGTGTGTGTATTGTAAACGGACAATATAAGTTTTAGTAAATATTCAGGGTAAGCTAAAAAATCCACGCCATAGTACTCAATTTAAAGGATATAAGTTTTAGTAAATATTCAGGGTAAGCTAAACAAATCCTCGCCATAGTACTCAATTTAAAGGATATATTATAGATTCCTTCATCCCCGTCAGGCGTGTTTAGGGAGATTTTTCTAATTGGGTTTCCAATATTCCTCTGTGAAAATCTGGATACACTTTGTCTAAATTTTTTTGAGACCGTTAGAATGTTTTAAAATATTTGATTCAATGTTCCCTTAGTTGTATTTGAGATTACATATTAATTTATGTAAAGTTATTATTATGTCAACAAATTATAGTTGATACCATATTTAAACAATATTAAAGAATAAAACTTCTTTGTCATTTATATTACCTCGTGATCAGTAAAGATAACACTTTATTAGTGAATTAATTTTGATACTCCTCCAACAAGCAAACTAACTTGTCATGTGTAGGTTGCTACTCCTTCTCGGTATTTAAATATCTTGGGATTTATGACTAGGCAACAGTTACAATTGCTAAATAAACATGAATGTCTTAGATTTGTGTGTGTGTGAATTTGACACTTTACCTCAGACCAAATTTAGTTAGATTTATAAACACTATCCAAAAACAATGAAACTGTTTGTGACTATGATAACAATAATAATATTGATAATAATAACAATAATAACAGTAAAGTACTTGTTTATTCGTTGTACTTAGTTTAATATATATATATTATACAAATCAAGCTTTGTTGTCTTATTGGCCTTTAATGTTGTTTATCATTTATAATATCGATTCAAGGTCCTTATAATTGTATTTGATATTACTTATGAATTTATGTAAAAGATATTTATTATGTCAATAAAATATAGTTGTGAACATTAAATGGTAGTTAAATGTCTATTGTGCTCTCGCATCCACCGAGTGTTGATGTACCCTCAGTAATCCGCCAGGGCACACCGTCTAATTGTCAGGCTCATCACAAATGTGGGTTCACTTCCCAAGTTTTTTCAGAGGTCATAAACACTGACTAACAAGGGGAATGTTCCCAAGCTGTGTTGCAAAATTAAAATTTCCGTGACTAAAAATATATATGATTGGTCACGGAGGGGTCGATAAAATCCACTGACAGATGTCGTCGTGTTGGTGGATTCAACCCTCCCGAACCAACCGAAATTAGAAGACGGTCATTACAAAATACACAAGTTTCCGGTCATCAAAGTTCGATGCGCCTTAAAGCTCATTTCAAAACAATATGCGACTAAAATACATAATTTATTCACACTGGAGGGTTAACGACTCTTCATTAGGGTCCAATGATACCTTCCAAAAGCACTAATTGGTTACGATATTGAAATTATGATACATTTTAGCCCCAGGGGGCATATAACTCAGAGCTCAAGAGGGGCGGGAAGTGAACGGCTTGAACAAGGAGATAATTCCGAGAGGGTTTCATGGTAACAGAGCTAACAAAAGGGATTCATAGTTTATTCATGGGCAAACGACCACAAAAAATAATATTTTTTTAATTAGTTATATGTGACAAAAATAGATCACCTGTTTTGTGGTATAGCAAGGACATCAGAGACACCTCTCTGAATAAGATCCATCCACATTGTCGAAGCAAATATCTGTATACCATCTTCAGTTGGTATGCACTGTACGGTTATTGTCTCCATTGTAAAATGGTATTGGAAGCCAAGCTTGAAAATTCCCTTGGCAACATGAGTAGTCTCGCCTAAAACACATTTTTTAAATTTCTAAACAAAATTACATGGCCCTGGTCAGGTTTCTGACAAAGGGATGCTGACAACACTTTTTTGGTCAGCTCTTCTAGTTTATTTGTTTATAGAATAATCAAAAGAACCTGCAACACTCGTTTTATCATTCGCAACTCATAGCACACAATATTACACAGACTCGCCTTTCAATTTAGGCTGTGCAGTTACAATTGTTTATTTTTGAATTTTCAGTTATGATTATTTTTATTTTTTACCTACTCTCATTTAAAAAAACTCTTTTATTTTTAATGACAGATATCATTGGTGAAACTGTCGATTAATTTTGACACAGCATATACTTTTTTTCAAATAATAACTGTACATACCCATACATTTTTTATATTTTTTATTCAATAGCTTTTATCAACATTGACATCTGTTGACTGTAAAACTGTCAATTTATATTACAAATAAAGCAAGTATTAAAGAAAATAAATAGTATGGGTATTTTGTTTAAAAACATAAAAAAAGTATTTTTCCTTATTTACTATGTATTATCTAAGTTACTTGCTTGTATACTTCACGCCACTTAATAATCATAATATGCCCAATTAAAAATAAATTAAAAAGTAATCTCAAAAGTTTTAAAAAATATAAGCAAATTTTTTTGAAATAATCAGTAGTTTGGCAGATATTTAACTACAAACATCATGTTTCTTCTTCGATTAAAAACGCACATTTACAACAACAAAATGTATCTTGGGCAATATGTGTTATAAAAAACAAAAGAAAATATTAAATATAATTTTACTAGCTATAAAAAGGGTTATTTACAGTTTTCGTAAAAGTAAATATATAAAGAAATATTAATTAAAAAGCTCACAAAAACGTACAGCCATCTCTATTTTTCCCACCCCTTATATCCGGCAGGGGGGTGATTCACTCAAACTTTTTTATTTTGTATCCCGGACTATATATAAAGTAACTAAATTTAGTACCAGCTTCCTTGCGAGTGTGTATCTCGGGCATTAAACTCACTTTGCACTTGGCCAGCAACGACAGGGGAGTCTGAATTTAAATCTTTGCTTGTAAATAGTGAACTTGGGTTCAACATTTACATTATAATCGTGGTGCTTCGGTGATGACGAGTATTAAATCCTAACAACCACCCTTCTTATCCGTAGCCCTTATCTTAAGTATCCTATTTACATCATGATGTGATCTCACCTGAGTTAATCTCCTCGCGATTATCTCGTGTTTCCTTCCGATGACCGCTATCGATCCTCCAGGATTCGCGCTCGTTGTCGATAACCTCGCTCAGATGAATAACAGGCTTGCTGACATTGCTGTACTCTATCTTTACTTTCGAAGCTGCTTTGTTGGCCAGCTCTCTGGTTGCAGCTATAATGATCCCTACGGGCTGTCCCCAGTACAGTACTTTCCCGCTGCAAAATAGCTGCAACAGACAAACATTTCGCCAGCACTGTGCAGCAATCAGGAAATAAACATCGACACAGTCAATTACAATCGTGCAGGTCCCGCACCAGTCGCGCGCTACTCTCGGCCAAAGATAGGGAGATCGGAGTTTGATCCCGTTCTGGTGAACAGAGGGGGGGGGGGGTTCATCCTAAATGGTTCTCCACTCTCCTCCTTGCAAATGTGGGTACACTTTCTCTAAATCCAACCTTCCTAATCCCTGAAACATTAATGTAATCATTGCATAGGCGTATAAACCGAACGAGAAGTAAGATGAGGTGCTAAAAAAAATTAATAATTTTTATTTTCGTTTTTAAAATGTTTGAAACTACTATTATTTTATTTATTTTCAAAAATCATTCAAAATGAAACTGTACGAAAATAATTGTTATGGTGCACCAAACATACTTTCTGGCGCCTATTTCTAAATCGTCCTTATAGCTATAAATATTATATGTGAAACGAAATAATGTACATTGATGTAGAAACATTATTGGAAGATAACAACATTACATTTTACCAAAGAACATATGTACATGAAATAATATAACACTGTTGCACGCAATTCCC
>CABFOV010005889.1:3735-18263 GCA_902141375.1 Timema poppense
GGGGGGGGGGGGGGGCGAGTTAGAAGGATGTGACATACTTTTTTAGTCGGGAATTTTAGGAAATGATGAGGGGAAATCAGGGAAAACGTCGGGGATTTCATTGGTCAAGTTTTGTAGACACCATGAGTTAATAGCGTTATGACACATTAACAATTTTATACAGATATAAACTGTACAAGTGTACTGTGTACATGCGAGTCAAAAATAAATACCGATTTCAGAACTGGCCACAGGCCTGTATCCCACACGGGATCAGTAACACAACATAAACTAAAAACATTTGCCAACAGAACAAAAAATAAAGAGACCAGTCTAGGTGAGTGTGATTCTGAGTCATCATGAATAAGCTGGCAAATGGTGGAATCAGCTCACTGTGAGTCACTCAGAGGGTGTGACGTGTCACGGTTGTGAACATAAACACACGGTTTGTAAGCTGGTATTGGCATTTGGCAGGCACTACATATGTAGAATCTAAAGAGCAAGACCAATTGGGTATCTTGTTATGGGGGACGTGCCGAGGACGATACACTTACATTTGGTAAATTAGATATTAAAATATGAAACATTTGATAAAAATATTTGCCTTCACGCCATGCCACTCCTTGAATAGTTCCACTCTAGGCCTAATGGGAAATCCGGCCCTGCTTAAGTGAAATCATCTGCGTTTAAATTTAAAATTTGTTTTACTCTTTAAGTGTTATTTTATGCAGTTGATCTTAGGATAAATGATTCCATATGAAGCTAATTTGAGGAAAAATTACTTGTGGCCCACTAATTTCAATCATGTTTATAGTTTTGTATCTAAGAATATGTTATGATTTGTGGTGTTGTTACTAGATGGCATGCTGCTACACATTTAATCATTCGATATCTAATACTGTGTTTAAATATATACACTCGTTTAAGTTGCTATTGAATTTTAAGTAGATTAGGTATTTTTATGTAATATACTATAGCAAAATATTATTAAAATACAGTCAAATATATAGATTCATAAAAAGTAAGTATTTAAGTACATGAAAAACATTGTATAGTCTAGGTTTCTTTTAACACTACCAGCAACTTAGCAGAAACACTTTAACAAGTTTAACTTTGCACAACACTTAAGATTTTCTATTGCATTTTACATGATACCCATATATTCTTGTAATGAAAGTCCAGAATTTTCCAGTCATTTGATACTCTCCAGAAGTCAGCTGAAGTTGCTCCTAATGTATGCGGTTGATCAAGCCACTTTTGGATCACTGAGTGCATTCTGAGAGTAACTTATGCACAGATATATCACACTCAGGGACAAACATATCTACTACTGACTTGATAGCTCCGAAATGTCAATTGTAGAAGTTGGGTACTTATATCCATGTTCTCCATCTTGTTAGAACTGGTTCTAAGGACAGCGGCACATCTGGCAAGTACTGTTTCTAAGTTTGGAATCTGTGGCTATCACAAACACCTTTTTTTTTTATCTTTGTAGTTAATTTATTTACTTTGAGAGAACTTGGCTCTAATGTATTTTGCAACATGTTGCAGTTAATGAGCCAAGCATGTAATATGGACATCAGGTTAGAACAACTTCAAAGCACTTGTGGCTTTTGCACATATGCTGCAGCATCCTAATACAACACCAGAAGCTTCACTTCCTAAACTCCTCTAGGCCACAACACTTTCAATCCATAACTAACAAATTTAATTTTTTAAATTATTTACCTACTTTTTGTAATAGAAGTGGTGGTATTTGTAGTAATCGTAGTATTACTTATAATAGTAGTGATGGTATTTGTAGTAATAATATGAGGTAGTAGTTAGTAGTACTTATTCTTATTCAAATGAAAAGCAACAATTATCTGCTCTGTCCAGGTGAACGTGCCAATTGTATTTCGTGGGCCAAATGGTGCTGCTTCGGGTGTTGCTGCACAGCATTCTCAATGTTTCGGGGCTTGGTATGCCCATTGTCCAGGCCTTAAGGTTGGTTTTAACACTATTTATTTGTTCAGAAAAAAAGAATTAAAAGATTTAATCAAATCAAAAATTAAATATTTTAAAGGGAAGACAAACCTCAAACTGATCACAATTTCACTGTTAGGTAAACAATGCCGAAAACTCCATTTCATACTTTTTGGTTTGATTGTAATTGTATAGTTAACTTTTCGGTTATTTGGCTGTGAAATGGGCTCTTTAAGATTTGAACCATCAATATTACTTTGTCTAGTGTAGGATTTTCATATACAATGCTTTATTGTGTTTCTCTCTCAAAGTAAATGTTTTTAATCCCATCCTTAGGTCATATCTCCATATTCATCAGAAGACCACAAAGGTCTTTTGAAAGCTGCCATAAGGGACCCTGATCCTGTTGTTTTCTTGGAGAATGAAATTTTATATGGCGCTCAGTATCCAATGTCAGATGAAGCTTTATCAAAAGACTTTATAATACCAATCGGAAAAGCTAAAATTGAAAGGCCAGGTAATAAATATGTGTAATTATTTTAATATTTCTCTTCATCATAGCTACACTAAGCATTTATATTATTGAATACTTTTAACCTAGGAAAATGCTTCTTTTTTTTTTCAGAACTAGACTTTTGTGTGTTTAGTTGACTTGTTGGAGATTAAAATAAGTCGTATAAACGCTTTTGACTAGTTGAGTTTGATGGAGTTTTATCACTGAGAATTCCAACAAATGTTGGTATCCAAGCTTTTTTGTGTTTGACAATCATGCAATTTAAAACAATAATCATTAGGTAAATTCTTTCTTTGGATTATATAGATGATCAAAGTTTAAAATTCATTACTTGCACTCTAGGTATTTAATCATTGCTTTCTTTAAATATAAATATTCTATTGTGTTTTACTAGTTACATTTTTTGAGCACATCTACTAGTATTTACTAAGACCCTAGGTTATATTTTAAGGACCATCTAAAGAACCATTTAATAAAATCACCTTTTTAACCTAAGGGCTATGAAATTATTATGTTATTATTATACTAAAACAAATTAAAATTATACTTAAATTTGATTTTTTTTAACCCTTCTTAGTTATATGGGTAATGTTATGATATTATTACACCTAAATTGCTAATACAAGCAAACCCACGCTAGTGTCCCATTAGCATCCACTTAGTGATGTTATTGCATACGGCCCTCATTCTTGCTTCCTCTACTATCTCATGTACTCCCTGTACCCCCCACTCTGTCCTGGATAACTTCATTCCTAATATTGTTTCTTCTAGTGGTCTTTCTCTGGCCCAAGACATCCACTCTCCTCTCTTTCATCATGTCCACAATCTCTTCCAGTTAGTGTTTCAATGGTCAGTGTTCCTATTCATAGTTGTTTGTCAACGCTTTTTCCAATCCATCATTTTACTTTGTATTTTTATTTGATTCGGCCACCGGCTTACTGAGCCTCTCGTGGCTTACACTTGAGTAGCAGGGGTGCCGCTTCTAGGACTTGAGGTAGACCTTTTCTTGGCGGTAACCTTCCCAAACTTAGGCTATGGGTGCTGATGATGACCCAACCCTCTCACTCCCAGCCAACTGGCCAGACACTGTTCCAAGCTTGTTGGTTTTGGCCCTGGCCAGTCTCCTGTCTCTCGTCTGCATCTGAATATGTTTTTTAAAGTTAACATGTGTTAATACTGTAGTTTTGAAAATGGTTTTTACCTTCAATTTTTTAGTGCAGTCATAGAATAAACTTAAATTATTTTGCATTAACTCCACTATTTTGGAACTATGTGCACATCTGAATGCTTAAAAGGAATGGATATGAAACTGAAATATAGATAGTAAAGTTTATTTACTCCATTCAATAATTCACATTAGAAAATAAAAATAAAACTAGATTAAATCTGCTATGGTATTTTATAACTAACCACATTTTTCACATTTTGAAGGATTAATAATATTATAATGTAAACTAAAATTGCTTACATTTGTCTCTCTATGTATATTTTATACTTATGTTTATAGATCAATATTTAATATGGATGTAGGTACAGGAAAGGGGGATAGCAGCAAATGTATGTTGACCCACTAGAAACAGCATATTGCAGAAATATTTTATTTTATAGTGAATAAACAGATCTTTAAGATTAATATCACAATGTATGTTTTCAAATTATTGTATTGTGTTGGATATAGAGGGTGAGTAGTAATTCACGGATACGGACAGTACCACATTATTAAGTGGCTAAATTTAATTCGAAAACGCTCGCAAAAATTCCTTTCTTCTCATACCTTTTGAAAATAACGACACCAAAGATAGAGAGGGGTGATGTGGCAACGCTATGCCCGAAACTTACATCAAACATGTGTTAGTTCACAGTAGGTGTTTAAAGGTTAATCCTTGCATGACTATGCATTTCTCCAAACAGTGTATGGATTCAGTGTGCACAAGGTCCATGGATGACTTGGTGGGTCATCAAGGGGGTACACCAGTGCTTTGAGGTGACCTCACAAGAAAAAAAAAATCAAGTAAAGTGATGTCTGGTTGACTTAGTGGCCATTCCACCGTGCCTTATACACTGGTTTGGGTGGACTTCATTAAGTAGTCGCTGCACTTGTGCCCTATAATGTGCAGGGCCGCCGTCACACTGATACAAGCAATGGTACATCCTTCAGAAGCCCAGGTAAAACCATGTCAAGAAACAGACAGTATATTTGGGAATACAAACAATCTGGTAGCAAATAGGGACCTACAACTGTATACCCAATAATGCTGGCCCCAAACATTAACATCTACCTGGGAAGCGATCCCTTTACAGCTGCACCCATAAGTCCAGCTCGACTTTCATATGCTCCCATTGCCATATCCTAGTAGTTTTAACTGTGTATAGCTCATTGCTGCTTACATAACAACAACTTCGCATTTAAGTTAACGTCTAATCGCCTATGACTAAGAAATCTCGGGCAAAGTTTTGCCAATTCACCTCTCTCTAACTTTAATGTCTGTTTATCTTAAACGATATGGGAAGAACAGATTTTTTGCAAATAAGGTTTTTTACTTACATTTAACCCCCTAATCATGTGGTACTGTCTGTATCCACGAATTACTACTCACCTGTATATATAATAACGCCAAGTAATTTCATTGAATGAGAAACTAATCAACATGATAGTGGAACTATAATTTATGGTCCAAGATAACACCTTGATCATTAAATAGGCACACTGTTCTATAATATCGCTACCAAGTTTATATAAAAGGGGTGGTGGTTTTACAGTAACTTATGGGACTATTCCAATAGTAGTGAACTCCAAATCACATATATGTCCCTACATTTGCACATTTGAAAGCTTATTTCAACCCCCACAAAGGCTCTAGCAAGTCTCTTTGAAGGCCCAAAGCATTATTACCTCATTGCTCTCTATAATAACTAAAGCCTTCTTGTGAATTTAGGTGTCACACTTCTGTACTGTGAGTCCGGTGTTCAATCCTCGGTCCCGGCACAGATTATAAAGATATATTTTTATATAATTTTGTAATCCTTTCATACTTCAAGTTCCTTTGGTTTATAAAGGGTGGAGTAACTTAAAAATATTTGTGATTATGCCAAACCCCAAAAAACTTTAGGTCAAAAGTGTAGAAACACCAAATTCACATTTGTATATTTTGATCCACGTACATTTCATTTCAAGGAAATTAAGTCAATGGTTTTCAATCAATAATCATCAAGACTAGTCAGATTAATTAAACAAATGGTAATACTGCACCGGCGCTCTAGATAGGTTTAGATATCTTGGATACATAGACAGGGAAAACATTCATAGATAAAGAACACACAAAAACAAAAGATAGAGATGCATGTAAACAAATGAGTTTTAATGAGACCAGTTAACAACAAATACATAAAGAAATATCAAAGCACCATCCAGTTTGTCAAAAAGAGGCCTATAATGATGGCCCAAAAACAGTGAATCCACTACAAATAAACTAGTAACCCCACTCATGAAGTTTACATGGCGGGAAGCACCAATATCTGCACACAACAGGCAAGACCCTGTTTATGCTATATACTAATAGTTCCCTTCTAAAATACAATTGCTGCGGTAGTCATAAAACTATTACATTTACTAGAAAATTCTACACTATACAAAAATAAGTTAATTAGTTGCAACTAATTACTTGCAAGCAAAATAGAATCAGCGAAATAAATCTGTAGCCCTATTTTAAGGGAAGAAGACCACCCACGCTAGGCAAGCTAGCTTGAATTTTCTTGGCGGGGATACAAAGGTTTTGAGAAATTGTAAGTTTGTTCCGGTCATACAATGATCAAATAACAAGCGAAAGTTCCAATTTAGGGTTCTAGGCCCGAGCACAAAATGTCCTGGCAAGCAAGCAACCATTTTTAGCCTGGATCATGGAAATTAAATCCATTAAAGGTTAGGGATCAACAAGGAGGGGGAGAATCGGCCTCTCAGACTTACAATATTCAAATCACATAATAAACGCGAGTCATGCCAGATGGGCAGAGAGACCCACAAGTTGAGAACCGCAGCAAGGTGAACAACAATAATCAAATCACATAATAAACGCAAGCCATGCCAAGTTTAGCATAGCAACAAGGTGAACAATAATAATGCATGAGGCACCCAGATTTACCTAAGGAACGCCAACCAATACCTAAATAGGTATAACCATCAGGCCTGGAATGACCATAACAGCCCCTTTATTGGCTGAAGGCTCTGCAGACTACAACATGGTCGTGCAGGCCAAGGAGTGAGACACACCTACTAAGCGCCTGGTCTTAGGGACTGAACAGATAACAGTGACGCGAGACTAGTACAGCAAGCCATACATCACATAAAATATACGCATGAGATCTACAGATGCTCTCAACATATGTGGAAACAGTTCCTAAACCTACATAATGGCTTAAGAAGCCGCTTACTCCCTATCAATCTGAATGTATAACATTACGGTGAGTTACCTCCGGCAGTCAGGTCTGTCGTCGTGACCACCTTTGTGGCGTAGATATGTTCTGAGTGAAGAGACGTCCAACTTGTAGAACTCTGGACTAAATAGTGTGTCGCTGCCCAGCAAACCATGGTGTTTTATAGTGGCTGAGCCTGATAGGAGAGGGGGAGTGACGCTCCTAGACACGAGCCAAGGCCACAGTGCACTAGTGTGCTACATTGAACCTCTGTCAGTTGAATAGATAGCTTGGGAAGGTAAAGTGTAGCGTCACCAGCCGAGAGATTAGTGGAACACATCTGATGCATGGTATGTAACAAATGGAGTTATACGTGTATATAGATATGTGCACATATTTAGAAATACATATACATTTTATTTCGAGAAATGTTATTCTTGGTAGTTGATTTAGGTCGTACGGGACTTGACTGGTTAGCCCGCTACAATACAAACCTTTATGAATGGGGTTGTTGCCATGAGATAGAGCAGGCTCAAAAATTTCTGGATTTTCAGTTGGTAAATACATTGACTTGCTTTTAAATTTAATTGTTATGTTTGTGCCTATGAAAGTTGATTTTAAAGTGATTTTGATTATATTTCAAAGGTTTTACTAATGCTAAGCCTTATGTATATTATTAATTTTACAATCAGTTTTATATTTCAGGGAATCATTTAACAGTTGTAGCCCATTCGCGAGCAGTAGAGCTCTCTCTGGAGGCTGCAAAGGAACTCTCGAGGGTCGGTATTGATATAGAAGTGATTAACCTTCGAACATTAAGACCACTTGATGAGCAAACAATTACCAAATCTGTTGTTAAAACCAAACATTTGGTGACCGTGGAACAGGGCTGGCCAAATAGTGGAATTGGCTCTGAAATTTGTGCTAGGATAATTGAAAGTAAGTTTTTCACTCATTTATTTTACATATATTAACATTTAATTAACCAGCATAGCTAGGTATACACTAATGTATTTTACACATGCCTAGAAGGCTGAGGTTTGATTTATAAATAAATACACTACCTGCGTTGGTGGTCATCCGGCTAATAAAATAATACCCAGTGCTCTTTTTTATTAACAATTATTAAAAACTAAAATATAAGATTATTTTACAGGATTTTCTAGAATAATACAACCCATCTACATTTAAATCAGTCTTTTATTATGATTCTATTATCAACCACATCATATTGGAAGAAAGTAAAATTATTATAACAAAAACATTTCTTCACTAGAAAATTCAAAAAACCACTTCCTTGAAAACTATTTGGGAATTTAACATAGCTATGTCCATAAGATAAATTTGCCAACCACACTATTCTTTTTGTAAGGACATTTTTATTTATTTTTTTAATATCCTTTGTGATAATAATATTACTTTTATAATAAAGCCAAGCTTAAATGTTTCAGGCGAGGCTTTCTACCATTTAGATGCACCTCCTGTTCGAGTAACTGGTGTCGACGTACCTATGCCATATACCAAGAGTTTAGAAATTATTGCATTACCCCAAGTTAGTGATATTGTTGGTGCTGTGAAGAAAGTACTAGGCGTGAAGAGTTAAAAATAAAGTACTAGGTGTGAAGAGTTGAAGATTTGCATCAAATATTTATTTGTATAGAAAATTTACATTTTAGACTAGCAATAAATCTTAATTCTGGGTCAAATCTAAATTTCAATGTTACTTTTATTTATAGGAAAATTATATTGTTATTTGTTTATAGATATATTACCATTTAAATTATACTTATGTTAACATTTTCATTTTAATATCCACATGCTTTTTAATTAATTCATAATAAATAATTAGCATTGATATTAATAAGGGTGATATTAGTTAAGCTTTGTTTTCAAAAGTATTACAAATTGTAAATATATCTGTTTTCAGATAAGTTTTTACTTTAATTTAAAAATCATGATGATCATGTTTTAAAGGCATTGTATGTAAGAGACCACATCTGGGGTTACGTGATGCATGTTGTGTGACTGCGCGATACCATAGAAATTACTCGTGGGATAGTAATTAAATCTAACCGGTTTGCTAGACACTGCGCAAGAGGTGTGCATGATCACACGCACCAACCCCACAACCATATTGCACTAAAGTTCACCCAAAGTCAAGATCAGCGTGTCATGCAGTGAGGTAAAACTTATCAGAGCGATATCATGGTGACAAAGAGTATATATAAATCTTTGGAGCATTAGACTTTTTTAAAAATATATATAAATTATATCAGTTTATTCACTACGAAAATGTATATTTTCAGTGCAAAGTCAAGGATCCAGGGTTCTATTGAGGTTTTAATTTTCAATGTCGAAAATAATAAATAATAATTGTGATAGCATCCTATTCTTTATAACTCTGACATTGTTATTAAGAGTAACTTCTGTTTATTTTATACAGTTAAACTCACAAACTAGCATATTCTTTAATATATCTTTTTAATTAAAAAAACTTTAAAAATACTTTAAAAATTAAATGGTACATACTTTTTTGTTTCAAAGAAACAAAATATTAACCTATATGCATTTGCCTTAGAGTCTAGCAAAGTTTTTCTTGCGCAGAAATAGGATTCTACAATATGAAATTTTGTCCTTATCTTCATGAACTTATATTATTCTATCAAAAAACTCTATGAAACTCTAAAATATTAACAATATTTTACTTGACTAGAATGTATATGTCCTTTTATGTTCCTTGTGTTTTCCCCTTTTTATAAACATGTTATTAGCACTCTCTTAAGACAACAATAGTAATGTTTCTTTATTATATTCTTCTTCCATAAAATGAATATATTATGTCCATCTTCAATTGTTTTGAACTCAAGCTGTGGAGTATAACTTAAGATGACGCTGTCGTGTGTTTGAAAACAGCCCAGCCATTATGGTCTATGAATCATTGGCACAACAATAAAAAAAATACCACATCAGCTTAGTCCTTCATTAGACCACACTGTAATAGATGTATAGTATAGAACAGGTAGGAAGGACCATATCTGACAATTAGAAAATTTACTGAAAAGTCTCTAATTGTTTCATATATCAAGCAATGTATTCTGTAGCTGTCACTTTTGATAGATACTAACAATACCTATAAAATAACACTAATAATATAGTAAATTACTATCATTGATTGCAAAAAATATGTTCATATTTTCTTAAAATTACTTCCTACCAGAACATTACTATAGGTCTGTCTTGCCTTGCTTTCATTGGAAACAGCCAAGTAAAACCATGGGTAATGCCGACTTGTGTTGGAAACCACACCATCCTTCGTGTCCTGCAAGCTCAACAGTTAGGCCACACCTCTCGCCTCACGCATCCCCTAATGTGTCTTGCGAACCAAGTCATAAATATAAAAATGGTACTGGTAATGTTGGTCATGTTGGTCATTTTAAAATGAACTAAATGACGCTAACAAGATTAACAGCATCAGTACAAATGGTTGCTTACTATATTCATAGAAAATTGATGGTAAATATCCGTATGTATGAGTATGTGTTCTCTAGTCATATAATACTTTAAACCTTAGGTATTTAATATTGTTCTATTAAACCCCACGGATTTAAACAATGTTCAACCCGTATGGTTTCAAGATGTTTCCACCAAACCTGATAAGAGTTTGTAATTTTTATAAAATTAACATAAATGGTTTACATTTGTTTAGTCGGTATTTCATCTCTCCTTAGATTTGTTGTAATACCTGAACTACTTAAGTGATTGGAATTCATGCTTTAATCCCATTTGACTTATGGCTAAGTTAGTGGTAAGCATCAACCTTGACTTTTTGATTGAAGTAACTAAAGTGCCACATGACCTAAAAATATTTTCTATCATACCAAAGCACTCTCAAAATTTTTGTTGACATTTGACCTGATATAGTTAAGGAAGTCGCCAATTTAGTGCAAGCTAAAACTCTGCTTTCAATATGGGACCTAGCGTTGGTTGTTATGGAAGTCACCACCTCTCTTTCTAGTATGACACAATCAGCATTTGGGGCACCAATTTTTTATGCCCATTGAAAGCTGCTTTAGGGGCAAAGGTGGGCAATATTCACTAGACTATTGACTCTATTATTCTTAAAGGCTGGACACCCATTTGATTTGTACTTCTGAGGGAAATAATTGTGTGGGGGAAGAGACTATTTGCTTCTGAAGGTCTTTTTTTGGACTAGGCACGTGTCCTACTCAAGTACAGTGTTATTTATTTTATCTTATAGGGAGGAGGGAAAGAGAATGGGAAAGCCAGCACACACGAGAGGAATCTTTTGTCAGTAAGAGGTGAAATAGTGTAGTTTGGGGCTAAGGTCTCCCTCTTTGCTGTGTGAAAACCATGAGGGAAAAGATTTAAACGGTGCCACAATTAAGGAGAATGGCTAGGTTTGTTATGGGTCTCCTCTGTTGTGATGATTAGGGCGGCGGAGTGGGTAAAAGTATGAAGAGGGAGTCAACTTTTTTTTTTCTAGGGTTAGTCCTGTCTCAGGATAGCTGTGAAACCCTCAATGAAAGGTTTCCCAGCAGTTGGGGGAGTCCGGGAGTTGTTTTCTAGTGTGAAATTACAAGTATTTAAGATTGTCACAGCCTTGGTAGTCACTGAACTCGTGATATATCAGGATGATCATTGTTATCCTTTGACTTAAGTTGAATATTTGTCTGATCCCTCTTCTGGGCTATGAAGATTGAAGGTCCGTGTTTTTATTTGCAAAATGCTTTTGGTATATGAGGCATGCAAAGTCCCAAGTGGGAGGGGTCCAGGTATTGGCGTCAAAGGTGCTTTTGTGGTGAGGAAGAGATTTTCTCGACTGCAGATTGGGAAGTTGCGGATAAATGATGTATTATTATTATTATTAGCACCGCGTCTTACTACCCGTTTGGGTTTTACACACTTACGCTAATGTGTAATGGTAGGGTGATTGTGAGATGAAATGGAGGACCTACAGTTTAACGTGGAATCCGAACCACGGTGGAGGCCTGGCATTCCTCACATTCACAAGATGTCTTGTCAGAGGTGAAGGAAGGGTTTGGTAATCAGATAAATCTGTGCCGGTACCGAGGATTGAACCCCGGCCGCCAGCACGGAAATCTGACACCTTACCCCTAGACTGTCAGGTCACCTGATAAATGTAGTAGTTTCTGGGATCTCTAGCCAATGGAAGCTGAGCTAGAGGGGCACCAGGGTTGAGGGGGGCTCATCTGGAGTAGGCTGGTCGAGGAATGGTAGAATGCCTGAAGAGAGTGCTTACCTTGAGTTGGTGAGAGCAGCCTGAAGGGCACCTACTTTGAGATAGTGAGAGCAGCCTGAAGGGCACTCACCGTTTGTGGTGTAGATACACTTTCTGGTGGAATGACATTTATTATGTTTCATGACACACTCTGTAAAATTGACTGTCAAGGGAGACTTGTAGTGTCAAGTATTACAGAAATAATGCTCCTATGTACAGAAAAGTTATGAGAAGTATGATGACTTAATATTTCACATACATTTTTATAGCTTGGATCTAATACAATACAATAAGTTAAGGCTTATACAGAGACAGTTATTACCACATTTCTTGTCGTTGGCGTGGAAGTTTTATTCCAACTCGCCAGCTTCTAGGGGTTGCTTAGGGTCCACAGGCTGGGAAAAATACATCAGTCTGTATCAGTACGATCTAGCAGGTTTGCTAGGCACTAGTCTCGCTGTCCTTGCTTGTCTCTGTAGGGAAATGGTGACAAGCCTCAAAGGCTTACAGGCGTATTTGAACGAGTATGTGAGGCTAGGTGAGCGTGCGGAAGTAGACCTGCCCGTCCTCGGCTTGGAACACGGGCATTGTGGGCTCCGGGGATTAGAACGACTGCTGGGGTCCCGTATGTTGATAGGTTTCACAGTGATCTCCACCACATACCTCATTCAGTCAACGTGATCATATTTCTGAATTCACACTTTTCTATGGAGTTGGTAATCTTTCCAAGAGCCTTTTCAGATGTTCAAGATATTCTTTGTAGGGTGGCCAAAAATACTATTATATCATTCATATATGCAAAACAGAATTTTCCTTGGTATCCAGCAAAACATGTTGTCTCATCATGTTTTGTAAGGTTTCCGGTGCTTTGTTCTTGCCATCCGGGGGGCAGAAGGCCGTCAGAGGCTTTGACTCTGAGTCCATCAGGATCTATTAACCTGCCTTAATTTAAGGTCTAGGGTACTAAATAATTTGGTTGTTCCAAGTTCTTGGAGGATCTTTGGAATGTGTATCTCGGGGCATGTTTCTCCTTCCGTTATAATGTTTAGGGCGCGTCAATCTATGCAGGACCTTGGTGATTTCTCGGTCTTCTCCATGACATGGTCGTATTATGCTTTATTATGCAAGTCTGAAGCATTTATTAAACCTGTTGTTTAATTTCTTGTTTTTGTGAGGATTACTGGTAGCATGGTCCCATGATTCAGTTTCAACTTGAATGGTGTGGGAGTTTCAGTTGGTTATTTTATTCTTGGTATAGGAGTTGAAAGCTTGTTTGTATTTTCTCAGGGCTTGCATGAGTTCTTCTATTAGTGGTAGAAATCCATATTTTACAGCTTCTGAGTTGAAGGGGGTGTGGGTAGCGGGTTGTTCCCTTAAGGCTCATTTACACAGGGTTATACTAGCTACTCGCTGGCTTGAAAATTATGCGCGAGTAAGCTTTTTCCAACAAACTCGGCAAGTATCGATTACACTCGGCTACCCATCTTGCCCACTCACTCAGTGGAAGTGTTTCAATTAGAGTGGCAGGCTGTATTCTTTGGTCAGGATCATTATTTGTTTAATCCTAATGTCTACAAAGAGGAGCAGCGATAATTTTGTCATCATTTTAAAAATTCATGAACGATATCCTGTTCTGTGGAATTTCAAACATAAAGACTATGTTAATGTGAAGTTAAAAAAGAGGTATTTAAAGGGCAACAATTCCCGCACGAACTACTTCTCTCAACATTTCAGCAACTATCAGCTTACCTTTATAGTAATCTCACCCTGTTTAATTGAGGCTTTATCTAATATCCTATCCTGGATCCTACTTTCAAACAATATACAAGATCTGTTGTAGTCTTTGATAGCTTCACTGTTGGTGAACCAGTCACGTCCCCGGAGGAAGTCCTCAACAAGTTTGTTTGTGACACAAGGTTGAAGTACATTGTGGGTTTCCTATGTATAAGTTTTGTTGGCAGCGTCCTCTAATCTTGAGTTCGTTGTCAGTTTTGGCTAGTCGTATGATGGTGGTTCTGTACTGAATCATCTTCTTAAGTTGGTCTCCTAGAATGGCGGTTCTTAAGAGGTTGGTGGACGCATGGGAGTCAACTACAGTAATAAATCTCCTACTTTCGTGTTGACGCGGATCCTAGGTATTCCCGGCAGAGAATATATTTCTTATACTGCCTAGGTTTTTAAGGGTGAACTGGGTTATGTTCTCTTCTCTTGTCATTTTCATGATTGACTGAAAGTGCTACCTTCTTTCTTGCTCTATCTTTTCTTCGGGCGAGGACTAGACAATCTTCATGAAAATGTGGCTCGGGGGAGTATTTACAGGGTGGCGCCGGACAAGGATCTCTTAAATTGTAGAGATTGGTTAGGTCAGGAGCCTTTGGTTGGGAAGAGTTGATAAAAGGA
>CABFOV010005890.1:0-26200 GCA_902141375.1 Timema poppense
GTGTAGACACAGTTAAAGTACGATATTCTGGTATTTTTTCTAAAGTCATAAGGTTTTGGAAAAAACGAAATATCAATAAATAAATTCTATTAAATAAATCTAATTTATTGTGATGACAATGTTTATTTATTTAAATAATATCGTTAACTTTGTGATTTTAACAGATATTTTAAAAAGAAAATATAATTATGTCAAATCGTTGAAAAGATTTTTTTTTTTTGTTAATGTCAGGAACTCCAAATATTTATCACCCCAGGGCCTCCATAAATCCATCCCTGTTAGATAACTCATTGAGAACAACTTATAAATAATTTGGATTAAATCAGACCCAATCTGTTCAGCTGGCGGGTAGCAGAAAATGTTTAGTTCGATGTAAATTAATCAAACTGTATAATTTGACTCGTAATCACTGTGTACTTGTACATTAAAAGTTTCACAAACTTAAATTTATCTGCTTAGGGCTTTCATTTCGCAAAGAGGTGATGTGAATTGTATTGAAAGGATGATCAATGTAATTTCTAAAAATTTAGATATTTTATAGGGAAGTGCTAAGCTTCGAAATGGTGAAGTCAAAGTCAAAGTACAAATCACCTTTGCTTAGACTTCGACATTCACAATAACCTTCGAAACTTCGAAACGTTTTGAATGAACAATAAGTTATTGATATTATATTTTGAATATATTTGTAATATTCATTAAATATTACTTATCACAGCATATAATACAACACTAAACATAATTTCAACACGGATTGGTGATTAAAATAATTCTATAAGGTTAACGCAGATATTTCTACTGACAAAGAAAGCTTACTACACCAAGGAAACTAGATCGAGGATCGCAATAGCCAAGGAAGCTTTTAAAAAGACCAGCAAGTTGTGTTTGGAAGTGAGGAAGAAACTGATTAAATACTAAATTTGGAGCATCGTCCTGTTTGGAGCAGAAACTTGGACTCTCAGAAAGATGGAAAGTAAATATTTGAAGAGCTTTGAAATGTGGTACTGAAGAAGACTTGAATAGATAAGGTGAACAGACATGGGGACAAATTAAGTCTTAAGAATAGTGGGGGAGAATAAAAAATACTTGGATGTGATTCTTCAGTGCTAATAAAACTGTATCGGACCAATCCGTAGGAAGAAATGTCTTCTGCATGACGTCATAGAAGGAAAGGTTGAAGGAAAGAGGAGCTTAGGAAGAAGGAGGATTCAATAAATATTAGAAGACTTGAAGGAAAGAAGAAAATTGATGGAGCTGAAGGAAGTGGCAGAGGATAGAGTGCATTGGAGGTCTAACTTCAATGCTAAAAGGAACTGACCTGTTGTAAGACAGAACACCTAATGATAATATAATAATAACAATACTAATAACGCATCCATAAAATAACATAATACAAAGATCTGTAAGAGCATAATTATTTTAAGGCTTATTCTGGCAGGAGGTTAAACCACGCTTGTATATTTCCTTGGAAGTCAAGAGTGTTGGGTTGCCATCCTGCTGAGAATAGCATATATCTCATATAGCTTGCATCCTATTGACGAGAGAGCACGGTGCGACTGATGGACCTTCCTGGCTGGTGTAGATTGAGATCAGCAAGTTTGTGTGAGAGAATAAGGTTGTTGAGTGTTTGGAGCCATGCAAAGTGCATGTGGGTTGGGATCTAACAACGACTGACAAAACGACGGAATAAAATGTGATCTAGCGGTTCACCCCACAGGAGGGTCGATCGCTGCTCTATGAAAAGGGTTGTGAGTCCGCTATCGTGCCTGCTTCTTCGTCACGGGAGATCTACCCATTTACTCATGTAATAGTTTAGCATCTGAATAAATTAATAAATATATCTTATTGGACTAACTAGCCAGTCTCACTCCCCACGAACCATCCATCCCAACCCCTACCACTAGGGGTCCATCCCAACCATGTAAGTCCCTAAGGTTTCCCGGTAGTGCTGTAGTATGGTTGGCTACCAGGCACCCAAATAAAACCTTTGCCCTTACACAGTTATGTCAGAAGTAGGACAAGTACGTTACAAAGTGGTGTCTGAAGTGAGGATCAGGACTTAGCAAAGTGTGTCTAAAGTGAAGATTGAGTGAAAAAGTGAAATCAAAAGGGATTAAGTTATGTGTAAGTTATAACATGTCGAGACATAATTAAAATATTATACAACTGATATCAAAGTTAAATGATTAGAAGTTCCATTACGCGTGTTGCTAGCTTAATTATGCTAGTTGTAGAATAAAGGCGATATGAGCTGATAAAATTTTGTAGCGCAAGGCACGAACGGAGTGATAAACGCGCGTGTGCGTGCATCAGCTGCTATCGAGAAAGAAGATAAGTCGGAAACCAGCTGAAATGGACAGTAGTGACGTCACAAATTTCATTCACAAACGTCATCCACCACCACCACAACAACAAAACCAAGGTAGGGAATTGAACTACTTTGATATGGTTTAGCCTATTTTGTGTGTTAAATTAATATTTTAGGATGTATTTAAAATCCCGAAGTTTCATTTTTATATTTTGACAAATAATTCCAAAATTTAAAATATTCTATTCCAAAATTACTATCATGGCTACCCCCTAGTAAGATTAGAAGGACGAGATGTCGACTTACAAACAGCCATAAATTTTTTATGAAATAAATTCATGATTTAAAATAAGAAAACTAAACTTTAAGGCAAGATCGTATGAACCATGCTGCTAATACGAGTCAGGGAAATGAATCAGTAACAGCCGCCATGTATGTTTGGATTTTATCTCTTATTCCTAGTATAGCAGTATTTCAAGGTAGGACAGAGGATAGTGTGAGCACCTTTTTTGCAAAGTTAGATTAGTCAGCAGAATTATGTGGGTGGACTGATAATGAAAAATTAGCAGTAGCAAAATTACGGGTTTCAGCGGAAAGACAGAATTTTACCTTACCGCATACTGGATGTAGGGAAGCTACAACTTATGAAGCCCTAAAACAAGGGCCTGTAAAGCGCTTTAAGAAGAATAATACTACCAGATATTACCGAAAACCACTGACCCGAAGCAAGTCACGTTCGGATGAAGCTGTAGAGCAATTTGCGAATAGAATAAGAAAAATCAACGTCAATATGTATGATTTAGAGGCGAGTGAAGAGGGTAATGCTGCAATAAAGTTTTAGATGAACCAGAGAGCTTTAGATGCGTTTCTAAATTGCCTTTCTGGGGAATAAGGTAGACTCACACGACTTTCAAAACCTAAATCGTTCCAAGACGCAATATAATCCGCAGTGGACATAATAGAATTGGACCGTTGTCCTGTTGAAGACAGATGAACTGAAAAACGCGTGTTTACGAACTACAATGAGGTTAAATGTCACAAATATAGAAGATACGGTCATTTAGTTCAAATTATACCAATCAACAAGTTAGTTTGTTTCCATTGTCGGGACAAGGGACATATATCCACATTTTGTAGGTAAAGGTTTGAAGGGAAGAAACCTCCCCTAAGAGATCAAGAGATTGGGCCAAGCCACGACCCTCAGTCCAAATAAAATTCGTCCTTGTAACTTCCGCTGACAGTGAACACTCTAGTGTAGAAGAGCTTACAATTCTTGCAAACTATGAGGGAAAACAATGCATGTTGTTAGTCGATACAGGAGCTCAAGTTTCAGTAATATGGCAAGAAGTTGTGGAAAATAGAAGTATTTTCAAACCAAAGAATAAAATTGCTGATCTAGGAGGACAAATAATTTCAAATTTTGGAGGAAGATCTGTGACTATAAATTTAAACCACGATAGCTATGTTGTAAATGCCAGCTGTCATCGCTATGAGGGTACACTTGGATTGGACTTCGTGTTGAAAAACAAGGCATCTAATAATGTAGAAAAACGTAAATTGAACCTTCATCATAAATCTTATGATTTAGGTACAAGAGCCGAAATAGGGCCCCAAAGAACTAATGCATTTGTAAATATGAGATTAGCTACCTCATCCTGTGCTGTGATTGTAAAAAATAAGTCTACAACAGGACGGCCATAATTCCTCTTTTGTAGTAATTATAGACGTTTAAATGCAGTAACTACACCAGACCTTCATCCCCTACCTAATTTAGTAGAAAAGATTGAAAATATGTCTAAATGTAAAGTATTTTCGTGCCTAGACATAATTAGAGGCTACACAAAGCTATGTTTTCATCCCGACAACCAAGCAAAAAGTTTTTTATAACTACAACAGGGGTGTCTAAATGTGTTAGAATACTCTTTGGTCTCAGAAATGCCCCAGCTACGTTCCAAAGCCTGATGGATGGTATATTGTATGAGTGAACACCTACTCAAACCCTGGTTTACCTAGATGACATAATAATATTTAGCAAGGACATAGTAGAATATGCTGAGAGATTGTGAGCTGTTTTTAATCGGTTGAATCAGGCCAATTTATCTTTAAATATTGATAATTGCCACTTCGCGGCCTCTCAGGTACATTACCTAGGTCATTATATAAGTCATGAAGGACTAAAATGTGATCCTCAGTTAGTCGAAGTCGTCCGAAACTACCCCAGTCTGAAAAACGTCAAAGAACTTCAATCATTTTTAAGGTTGTCAAAATTTTATCGCAGCTTCATTGAAAACTATGCCAGGAAAGCGCAACCCTTAACTAAACTACTAAGAAAGGGAGCAAAGTTCGAGTGGACATCAGACTGCAGTGACGCTATGGAAGCTTTTAAAAAAACGCATGGACTTCGTCTCCAGTATTAATTTTCCTTGAATAGAAAAACACCATTTATCTTGTCTACAGGTGCTAACAACTATACACTTGGCTGTGTGTTGTCCCAGGAGTTTGAGGATAGAGAACACCCTTTTACTTTCGCATCCCTCTAACTGAACCAAGCAGAAATTAATCATAGCACCACGGAAAAAGAACTTCTAGCAGTGTTGTGGAGTGTCAATAAATTCCGTATCTATCTACTGGGAAAACCCTTTACGATAATTACGGACCATGCCGCTCTTAAGTGGTTATTAGGTCTATAAGACCCTAGCGGTCGTTTAATAAGATGGAGTTTACGTCTTAGTGAATATGTCTACACGGTGTGTCATCGACCAGGAAAATCCCATGGAAATGCTGATGGACTAGATAGAAAAATAAGAATCATTAAACTCAGTAGCCAAGAGGACCTAATAGAGCAGCAATCTCAAGATGCCGATTGTCAAATTTGGAGAAACAACCCAAGTTTCCAGGTGGTTAATGGCTTACTTTTTCCAGAAACAAAGTATGTGATGTGCTTTGTGATACTCGAGTTAGAACGTGACGACGTGTTAAAAGAATGTCATGGCTCAGTTTTAGCCAGTCACAGTGGTAAGAGAACTACAAACTACAGTGGGACACCCTTATTTCTTATCAGTTACCAGGGTTCGAATTTCATGTCAGAACTAATGGTGCAAGTTTGCAAATTGATCAATGTCACTAAACAGAACTACCCCAGCACATCCAGAGGGTAATGGCTGCGTTGAACGAGTGCACCAAACGATTTATAAAATGCTGAGTAATTTTGTAAATAGCCGACATGATAATTGGGATATATATTTTTGCATTATGTGATCACCGTCTATAACACCAAGCTACAGTCAGGCACAAAATTGACTCCGTATGAAATTGATTATGGGCGACCAATGATGACTTCGTTTGATTCTGTGACGCTTCCCTGAGGTCAAACGAACATGTGAACGACCTTTCTGAAAAATTGCAAAGTGTGTGGATAATTGTCAAGAAAAGAAAAGTGTTTCAACAACAGGCAGCTCAGTATAATAAGAATAGTGTAGTGTCCAAATACAGAGTTGGGCACTTATTATATCTTTATAATCCAGTTCTAAGATGTGGTCAGATAAAAAAAAATTCAAATCCAGTATAAGTGACCATATTTAATGTTAGAAGTGTTGTCACCTGTAACCATTAAGGTCCAACTGCCCTTTCGCACTATTACTGTTCACACATATAGGGTTAGGCCTTATTTGGGTAAGTTATTACCTGTACATGACAGCGACGCTGAGGTGTGGCCGAGAGGTAGTCCAAGAAAGACGCCACTGGTTCCCAAGGACGCCAGTAGGTCACGTGGTGGCCCTAGCAGTGGTTTGAGGTTCGATGCCAACCGACCACGTCCAGTCACGCAGGAGAGCCATCCTGCCAGGACATAAACCCCCCAACGTCACCTGAGCGCCCCTCCAATGCTTATAAACTCAGAAGGCGCTAGTAAAATGTTTGCTTTAGTGTTTTATTTTGGATATTTTTCAATACGTTATGGGAAGCAACGAAAAACAGTTAATTACCTAATGGAGTTATGTTTGAAAAGAAACATAGTTTTATCTGATAACAGTTTTAAAGTAGTAGTAAATTTTGACTCGATTGAATTAAATGTATAAATTAATAAACTGTTCAACTTGGTAAAATTCTAAAAACTGTTTTTGGTTCTCTAAATTCTGAAGATTTGTATATAATAGATAAAAAAAACTTGAAGGTTTGGACCAAGATGTTGATGATGTTGTTTCTAATATGAATAGGCATATTTTAGTAATAAAAAATTTAGAATATAGAGTTATAAACAATTCAAAATTCATTCAACAGCTTGCTAAGGAATATCTCTCTCACTTCAATGTTATTTATAGTGAGCTCAGTGAGTGTAGATGGACTACTAAGGTCTATACACGTAATTAGCTATCACATTTATTTAAACAATTTATTGCTTAGGGTAAGTGAATGTATGTCAAATGATAGTTTAGATCTTATTAATCTAAGACAATCCTAGAAATAAGTTATAACAACAAGTTTAATAATGGACTTATTTATACATTGGGAATGGGGCCTATCGACTGATATAAGAGTTGGGGGTCCAATTATTAGCAGGTAAGAAATATGAGAAATTGAGACCTCCCCTTTCACAAGGCTGAGTTAACGTCCGGGGTAATGGGTGTTGTGTCTGTTTTATATTTAAATTATTTTATAAATTATGTGCTGATATAATAAATATGTTTAGAAATTTTACGTTAAATGTTTCCCACCTATTTCTATAAAAAGAATAGTAATATCTTGCTGGTTTAAACCTCGTTTAGCAGAAATTCCATTAACTTTCCTGGTTGTGACATTAATTATTACAAAATTATATTTCCAAGTGTAATTCCAATATTTTTGATGAATTTATGTTAATTTTTCTAATTTAAAAACTAATTTGATGTAAAAGTTAGTATAAATATATAAATATGTATATATTTCAATATGTTGACTAAGGTGTTAGAAGTGAGGCCAGTGTAAATTAGAAAAGATGTCTCTACATGTCCACGGAGAAAAGGTGATTGGTCTTTGAATAAAATCCATTTCTGCACATATAGCTGGGATTCAAACTTGTATCTCCTCATAACAGGAAAATAATTATCAGACGTGACTGGCTCCTTCAACCACGTGGCCATTAATGTGGGGCTAGTATATCAAGTATTACGGTAGTTTGTTTTAAAATTGGCTCTTATAAATTTGTCAGATTATGATAGCTTGGAATACAATTCAGTAGAGTTGAGGTAAGCCACTTTTTCTGGAGGTTGAATCGGAGACGTATAAATGACATCCTTCATCAGTTACAAATAATTGCAATATTTGCCTTGGGTTTAACAGTGTTTATGATGTATACAAAAGATAAAACAATAAAAATTGCACGATACCTTCTCAAAAACATTCTCAAATTGTGTATTATGGCTTGAAAGAAAATGTTCAAAAATATGTTTTCACTACATTATCCTCATAAAATAAACATTCAGATCATTTTATCACAATAAACACGCTTTATATATAATTTATACACAAAATTGTTCAATTTTTTTAATATAAAAATTTTACTAAGTAATTTAACTGTAAGTTACCCTTTAAATATATTTAATTTGTAAAAATAAAAATACATCCTTATTTATCATGATTTTTTTTCTCTTGATATCAAATGAGTAAACGTCAATACTTTCTCCTGCGCGTCACCATAATGTTAAAATATCGACTAAACGAAAGCGAAAAACGTTCCAAACCATATTTATAATCTTTGTTAAGGCTTAGGCTTTTTTTAAATTAATTGGAAAACAAAAATTAGTTGTGGTAAACTAAAAAAAAAATCTAAACACACAAACGATAAATACGATTAATTTCAATAATGTGAGTTCACCCTACTATAGTGGGTACTCACCAGTTTCATGAAGTCCAACTTGAAATAATTGAGTCCCCTTTGTCCACGCGAACAAAAGCCTAAGTACCTCCCTCTCCTCCAAAACATAATACCATGAAAATCTCCCAGTAATTATATTAATGGAAGGCGCGCGCATGTGTGTGTGTGTGTGTGGTAGTGGAAGATAGAGGTATGTAGGGGAGGGGGTGTGCGATGAAAGTGTCTATAAAACCGATGAGGTCTGGAGCCGGGGCCATACCAACCACCGAGTACAACAACAACAACAACAACGTGATCTCTGTGTCCGAGACCCCATTTGACTGTTGCGCGCGCTGCCCTCGAGTATTTGACACTACCGTCAAGGGAATGCCAAACATTGTGGGTGGAAATGGCTGGCCTTGGTGATAGTAAGGGTGTTAGGGAGGGAGGGGGGATCCCCCATTTGACCGCATGTCCACACTGAACTCTCACCCTAATGACCGGCGGAAGATCAAAGGGACCAACTGGCTCGTCAAAAGGGGTTCGGGTGAGTATTGGATGGAAAGCGGAGGGAATGAGGGGGGAATGTAAACCTACAGAGGGGAGAGCTCACTATATCATCTTCTCTCTCTGTTGTGTTTTCTATACTATATTTCCTATTTGGTCATCCTATTTATTTACATCCTAGGTACAGTTTTATTTCTCAGTGCTGTATCCCTCCAACGTAGCTATAGTAGGAAAAACAGTATTAAGTAGTTAAAAAAAAGTTACTAAAGCATGTATATACATTCACATGTCATACATTTAGACATTTAGGCTCTATTCAAACACCCTCACTCTATAAAGTAGAGTTTAAAAAAAATAGACACCATAAAGTATAGTGCCACAGAAGATTTTTTCTTTAGCACTGCGTCTTACTACTACTACGCTTATGTGCTAATTACGCTAATGGGTTAAGAATTGGGAAGGTTTAATTCAGAGGATGTTAACCCGAGTTTTCTTGGAGGGAGAGTGGAAAACCATTTGGCGAAAAACTACCCCAGATCACACGACCGAGATTTGGACCTCCATTTCCCCTTCCTCAGCAATCTAGCTCAACACTAAACTGGCACGTTAGCTGACTACGCCACCGAGGTGGGTGTCACAGAAATTAAACTTAGAAATAGGCAGTATAATTATGTTCATGAAGGGCTTGAATACTAAACATGGCCATCATTGACCGCATTGGATAAAAATCTATAAGCCATGCAAGAATGTCAACAGGTTCGTCGCAAGGAAATGTATGTTTCTTGCCGACCGTCGATTTGACACCTTAGACCCTGGCATCACCTTTTGTCCGAGATGAAGGCAGTTCCCAATTAAACCAGTGTTCTCAATACTATCAATTAGATACCTTATTATTAGCACCGCGTCTTCTTACCCGTTCGGTTTACACGCACTTACGCTAATGTATAATGGTAGGGTGATTGTGAGATGAAATGGACGACCTACAGTTTAACGTGGGATCCGAACCACGGTAGAGGCCTGGCATTCCCCAAATTCACAAGTTGTGATTAATACACGTCTTGTCAGAGGTGAAAGAAGGGCTTGACAATCAGATAAATCTTTGCCGGGGCCTTGGATTGAACCCTGGACCCCCAACACAGAAGTCCGACATCTTACCCCTAGACTGCCAGATCATCATTAACTAAATTAATTCTAGTTTTATTTAAATTAATTATAAAATTGTACATAAAATGTCCACGTATAATGTATATCCATGGGTTGAATTTGTATCTAATTAGGTGACCAGGTGATCTAGGGGTAAGGTGTCGGCCATCTGTGCTGGAGTCCGGGGTCCAATCCTTGATACTGACACAGATTTATCTGATTGCCAAACCCTTCTTTCATCTCTGACAAGACGTGTATTAATCACAACTTGTGAATGTGGGGAATGCCAGGCCTCTACCGTGGTTTCGACTCCACGTTAAACTGTAGGTCGTCCATTTCATCTCACAATCACCCTACCACTACACATTAGCGTAAGTGCGTATAACCCGAACGGGTAGTAAGACGCGGTGGCAATAATAATAATAATAATTATTACATAAAAGTAATCACTTCAATACATATACCTAATATTATAATCACCCCAGCCCTCACACAGCATTTGCTAGCTCTAGAGATATTAAAGTGTTCTAAAGCCCTAGTCGGAAAAAACATATAAAAAAGTGAAATTTAATAAATTACAACCATTTATACACAATAAATAATGCGAAACTACAAATTGGAAAAATTGGTTTATAAGTATAAATTACGACCTATCTCGCCACATCAGAATCCACCACATATACCTGAAAGTGAGCCTTGTAACATTCAGTTAGTTTAGATGGCTAGCCACTAGTTTGTTACATCAAGTTTTATTCTACAATCAAACAACCAGGACCAAAGGTAATTATGTAGTGCGTAATAAATATCAAACATAAGTATTCTTATTAATACATTAAATATAATTTTTATCTGAAATTTCCATTGAAAATTAGGAATGCTAAACTTATCTATAAAATAAAAATTCCATCCTACAGATGGTTCCTGTTCAACATAGCTCCCTTGAGTGATATACCATTATGATACATACCCCGCCTTCGCTGACAAATTAACTGCATTAATTATCTCCGGCGCTCTGGTATGTTTGAGTAAAGTAGGCACTGGCGTAGAACATTATTAATGAGAGTCCTACTCATATATTAATGAAGTAGCGCTTGTAATGAGCGTAGATGACGTATGTTTTGGTTCGGGAGGTCAAATCCTCCAAGGGATGTCCTATAGTGACGTCATAGTAGGGTTGTGGGTTGTGGAGAGGTGACGGCTTGACGAGGCGCGGTAGACCGATGCTATAGTGGTTGGATGGATGTGTTTAATCTAACTACAAGAGGGGGGTTTCAAGTACTTTCCATATATGACTAGATTACTGAGCTTTTCATCTAAATATAATTTTGGTTTAATGAATTTCATGAATTAATTGCCTGCCCCTGAGTATCAGAATAAAGGAGGATTGACTGATGTATACACTGGTTCTGAAATAATCCAAGAAGCAAATTTCTTTAACAATATAATATTTATGAAAATTAAATTGAAAAATGATATATCTACTATCTTTAATTTGATGATGTTTTCATCACATCAGGTCCCATTATATTTCTTTTACACTGCTAATTGGAAGCCATCTTTTTAATTTCCTAGGTGGTCACAGACCGCATGTGTTTATAATTAAGGAGATAATTAAATGTATTATTCTGTTGGACAGGTTTGTAAATATATATTGTAATATATTATAAAGTACTTTTAACGAACTATATAAAACATATAATGTTAATTTAAATGCAATACTTAGCTATAAAATTATTAATTAAATTAAATTTATAAAATTATTATATATTATATATGGATCATAACATATGCTTAGTTTTGGTCCATTTATTTATAAAAGTAAAATATTGGACCTCAGGGTTGAAATTAATACTAATTATTTTAAATAAATTTTTGAAGCTGCTATTCAAGGGAAAGATAACTGGCCGCGTGGTATATAGTGGTCAGAGCCCCAGGCTGTTGACCTAGAGGTTCCGTGTTCGATTCCCGACAGGTAGGCCTACTGGAGAACTCTTCTCGAAACGGGAATAATTCCAATGGTCACGACATTTTGGTTGAATAGGCTTGGATTAGGTTAAGAGCTTCATTCGTTTTTACCCCCTCATATTAACTATCATCATCATCATCATCTCAACTCAGTGGGATAATGAAATAGACACCACGGAAAGGATGTACGATTAGTACATTCGGGAATCCCCTGGACAACGGTACACTAGTACTGGCTAATATTTCACTGCTGGGCTACAGATTAATGTAGCCCAGACACGCTATTATTATTATTATTATTATTATTAAGGAAAAGTTAACTTTTCTAGTTAAAACTTTAGGATATTAATTTTTAGATATAAAAGGTATCAACTAAGCATTAATAAATATAATAAGTACGTAAATAGTAAATATTTTTTAATTTCGCGAATCTTAGTAAACTTTTGGTTTACCCTTACACCTGTATAAATTATATCGATGGAATGCTTAAAGGGAAAGTATAGTTTTATAGCAAATGTAACCGTATTTGTTTGAGGGATGAGGGGAAATTAGTTTAGTAAAAATCACGCTTAGAACATCCGACCAGGATTCAAACCCCGAGTTCTCCGTCACCATCAATTTGGTCTAACACGAGACTGACGCGCTATATCATGCTGCCACCGATGTGGATTAAAATAGTAATGTTACGTTACGTGTAAGTGTACTGTACATGTATAATTATGCTATCTTTTTGGTTATTTTATTGTTTTAAAATTATGGATCCTTCCACTATCAAAATCAGTAAAAAAATCAATTTAATCTTTCACGCTAGATCTCTTAGTATGGCTATATATTATTGTTTAATATTTGACTTACGTTCAAACATTTCAAGGAAGAAGTTATAAAGCTGAATACCAAGGAATTGGAGCCTACTATAATCGTAAGATACCAGAAAAGACCATTTATATTTTTAGATATATTACCCAGACGCCTTTTTATGTTCATGTCTCCCAGTAATGGATTCAAATAAAATGAAACTATTTATAATATCGTGTAGTAAATATGTGTGGTGATATTTCACTTTTATGAAAGGCCTACTATATATATATATATATATATATATACACATTTTAATTTAATTTGATTGTTTTCTTCTGTATGGACTGACTAATAAATTGTGAAAATTATTATCCTCACTTTAAATTTTAAAAGAATATATATTTTTATAAATTAAAAGTATCATAATAGTCTCTTTAGTTTATAATACCAAAAAATTTAGAGGACACTTTAGTAAATGAAGGAATTGATAAAAACATAACTCAGGCAAATGGAAGAACTATAAAAGTGTTACAATCAAACTATCATAGGACGAGAGAGAGAAAGTAACGCTTTTTAACTTTTTTACCCTCCCCTCCTATTCCCTTGTAACACCATGAAGACATATAGCCTGACCGCCCCTCAAATTGTGTTACGTACATTTTTATATGTAGAATAAGTGCAAATATTTCTTAGGGAAGATTTTGAAACACTAAAAAAGTGACTCAGATTTAATAAAGCTAAGAATTAAATGTTGTACCTATGTAGGTTTATTAACTGTGAAATTGTGAACAATATTATTTTTTCAACATCAGAAAGTATAAGATCTGTGCTACGTAACATTGTGCTGTACCCGCCCCCCTCACGTATGAACATCATGGGTACATTAGAGCTCCCACCATCACACCCCTTCCCCAACAACTTCACATGGTTTATGGATGAAGCCATATTCGCACGTTAAGTCTTGTGATATGCGGCTGTCAGTCTTGATATCTAGTAAAAAATACTAATAAGATATAACTAATAATAGGGTAACATGTATTCAATGGTGACCACAAAAAGAAAATATTTATATAATCCAAAAGATTCTTACTATTAAAATTGGACTCTATGTCTATAGGCTACTGTCATGTGTTGCTAATAAATTCCTGCTTCAAAAACTTTAAAATTTCTAAGTTTACCATAGAATGTGTGATAAAGAAGGAATAAAAATATTTTTTAAATATGACGGAAATTGAACGATAGATAAGGGCAGTAGTTATGCATATCTGTCTCAATTTTTATTTTTACTTAATTAATCTATGGCATTAAGAACTCTAAATTTAATTGCCGCACTTACAAAAGTACGCCATCTTTACCTGTCTTGAGCTAGTTATACCCAGTCCACATCATTACAACCTTTATATTTGAGGTCAATTCCGATTTATGGTATCATCTTCATTTTTTGGAGCAAATATCTTTCTCAGCACCTAATTTTCAAACAATCTTAAATTTATATTCGTCGTCTAAGGTACGAGACCATGTTTCACAACCATATAGAAAACCAGTAAAACTATTGTTTTTGTATATTCAGAGGTTTAGATATTTTTTTTGACACAGTAATTAAATAGTTCTTCAAAATATTTGATTAGTTTTATTTTCTAAACCTAGTAATCTCAACAAATTTTGACTAATATGTTCCACAGGCAGCCTGGAATTTGATGATAACTTTATCTCTTAATTTAAAAAGTTTATCATCTAGTTCCATGATACTATTGTAGGATATTAGATAAATGTTGAGATAACTTTTGTATAAAAATAAACTAAGTGTGTGTACAGAAGCACTTAATCTTAGTTCCGAGCCACATTTTTTTATTATAAAAACTGTAAAAAAACTGTCCTTTACTCGGATTATTTCCATGACATCTTAATGGTAGAACACTGCATTTTGCCAAGCTGAAAACGTTCCCTACTCAACTCTTTGCTAATTTTTTTGTCATTATTTTAACCTTTACATTCATACAATACTAAGTAAGTTAGACCGTATGTGTAACCTTGTTGAAACCCAACCTGGGCTTCAGGAAGATAGACATTGCTACGAAGTGGTAAAAGAACGCTATAAACATCCATTCATCACGACGAAGCCCAGTATAAAGTAAGACATATACGTTGTTGGTCCACCATAATACAGTACTAAGCTGACAGTGGAAAACACCGTCTCAAAATCAGGAGGGATTGTTGGTTTGGTGGCAGCGGTGGGATAATCGTAGAGCGAAAAATGGCTGCCTTGTTGGACACACCCTAAAAAAAACAACCTTCTATATAGGGTGTTTCGTGGGACACTCGGTTTAATAATATCATGGCTATATACAATGTTTCTTTCAACTATATTTTCAGTAGCCGTATGCAATCATTTAGATAAGTATCTAAGGAAAGAATCTTAGAAATTATTTCTTTTGGGTCTATTGGTATTTGGTACACTTTATAGATTTATAGGAGCCATAAGCCAGAAGTTTAAATTACTGATCAACTTTGATTCTATAAACACATAGTCTGATTATAATACTGTTCATTGTAAAGTGCATGATATTTTGAAACCTATACAAGGGGCAAAATATATTATTTAATATATTTTAGTTGAGGACTTAATACATTTTGTAAAATATATTTAGTTTAAACCACGAAGGTAAAATAGATATATGATATTTTTGGTGGAGTTAAATATGTGTCTAGAATATGGATAGTGGTAATCGACATTGTAAATTTGAGAAAAAGAGTATTTAAATTGGTTTTATTAGGCTTTTAGTAAATTAAACATTTAATTTATAATTTCAATAACTGAGTTGAATATAAATATATTAAGTAAACTTAAATATGTAAGCTATCTCTGCCCCATGTATAATATGATTTATAGATATATTACAACATTTGTTACGTGTTATGTTCATATTTAGCTTTTTAAAATAATACCTTTCAAATTATAAATGTATCATATAAAATAAGAGATCTATTATTTTGAGTATGGTGGCACATAAGTCCTTATTATAATAAAGCCATCTTGTAGTTTCTTACTAAAAATAAAAAAAATATCCTAAACTAAACAAAATAGTGGAAAGGAAAGCGCCTTGCACTCAAATCAAGACCATTAATTTTGGCGAAACTTTGGTCATACATAACTTGTATTTACATCAAAACGGAAACTCACCCGGGCTTATTGCCATATTATGAACTTACAATACATACTCACCAACTTAGTTTGGGTTAAGAAGTAATTTATTACTCTAGATACACGAGTCTGTAGACAAGAACCCATTACAAAATGTCTCGGTTAACCATTTAGCTTTCATCTCATGAGTCACAGTCTTCCCAGGAAGCAAAAAAGTAATGTTAAGGAAAAAAATTTAAGAGCTTTAAATTATACATTTAATTTGTTCGTAATATTCATTATTGTTTTTTAGCACCGTGTTTTACCAAACGTTCGGGTTATACGCAAATCTGATAATTACTTTAATGTGGGTGGGATGAGGAAGGAAGCATTTTAGAGGTAATCTAACTTCATTTGCGCAGAAAGAGATCGGGGAAACATTTAGGAAAAAAAACCTTAATAAACCCGAAAAAAATTTGAACCCCGATCTCCCCATCATCAGCAGGCCAGTACAACATGAAAGTGACACCTTAGAATACCTGGCCACTGAAGCGAGTGTATGAAATTA
Organism: Timema poppense; assembly: GCA_902141375.1. NCBI lineage: Eukaryota > Metazoa > Arthropoda > Insecta > Phasmatodea > Timematidae > Timema > Timema poppense. The sequence continues at coordinate 16,238 of CABFOV010005890.1, forward strand.
TTAAAATCTGTGTCCGTAACATTATTCACACTATAGTCTATTTATACAATTTATAGCATATTTTCTATATTTCAAATATATGTTGTGATATGAATTTTGTTTACGGGAAATAAACCCTAAAAAATTTAAAAAAATATTTTTGAGTGGTAATAAATAAACAAAACCCAATTTAAATTTAAATATATTATATATTTTAAATCAATGACGATGTTTCTGATTAGTAACTTATTCAAAATAAATCATTCCATAAAACAATAGATTTCATACTATATGTTATATGTTTTAATTCCACAAAATTGAAGTTTTTGGAAGTGTAGCACGTATAATTTTTTATTTAAGGCAAAAAAGAAACTACATTATATAAAACCACTAATATTAGATCATATTTTCACTGAATTTTTATTAATAATCATTTAGAATTGAAGTTTTTATGTGGTAGGACACAACCAATAGAAAGTGTACTAGTAAGTACTAAACCTTATGGTGAATTTAAACAGACAAGTAGTTATGGAAACAACCGATTCATCCGGAGTCGTCATTATAGCACAGTATAACTTGTTTTACAATGATACTAACAAAACTAATATATTGATAAAGATTATGACGTGCAAAGTATGTTTATACAGAAACAAATGATAGATTTGGTCATATCACAATACATTAATATCCAAATGGGACATTTAGCATTAACGTACTTGACTATATCTTTGTAAGTTTATATTTTGAATCCTCATTAAAAATTAGAATGAAGTCAATCGGAGTAGGATTGTTTAATATCAACTCTAGTCAGGCCTAAGCGCTTTAGGTCCTTCATATGGTTTACATGCTTCAGCCTAGTAAAGTATCGATTCAAAACGTCACATAACTAATATACCATTAAAACAAATATTTCTATCTTTTCGGCGGAGAGATATAAAACCCGAAAAAAAATATAAAGTGGCTTCTTTAGGGAGATTTAATTGGTGTATCTTATACTCTCTTAAAACAACTCGCCAAATTGTTTCCTTAAAATCAGTGATGGTATGAACTGCTAATGTTAGGAACGAACTTTAAACGGGATTGGGTTTAATCGAATTTAAAGTGATAACAATTTAAAAACCTTCTTCCAGGAATTTACTATCCCTATTCCTCAAGGGAAGGGGGGTCTTAAAGCAACCCGTTATAGGAATGTCATAAAAAATTATTTGATCTTGTTTCAAATTTTTTTTTTTGCTCTCATCTATGATAATTTAACTCCTTATTCCATTTCACACTAGATATTTAATAAACCTTGAGCAAAATTAAGCTCTATTGATTTGATTAGGTAGAATGCTAATTTTAAAGGATTTCATTAATTTTTTTAGGTCTGTATCTATTGCTACAATTCCAGTAACAGATTTTATACATAAACGTATTCAATAGAAATTGGATTAAAAAATGAGCGATAAAATAGTGACATTGTTTGTATGTACCTTACTTTATTTTTGTATCTCAGGTTTTTGGTCCTTTGATTGTACGTAGAAGATAACTCGCCTCCCCCCCGCTCCTCACTTTTACTTCAAACTTCCTCCACTACAACATACCCAAAGGTCCAGAAGCCAGGCACCTCACTTTTACTTCAAACTTCCTCCACAACAACATACCCAAAGGTCCAGAAGCCAGGCAGGGCAAAGAGCCCCGGCCAATATTAACTGGGTGGGAGGCAAAAGGGGGTGCTCTTTGCATATTTCATCCCCGCACCAATACATAATATAAACACTGCAAGAATGCTTTCTTTGGTGGGAGGTCTTCGCCAGGAAAATTGCCTCGTGGCATTTTCATTTTCTTGGGAAGATATATTTTGTCTATCCCTCTTCCTTCTCTTACATCCGCCTCCCTATCCCCTCTCCGTTTCTACTCCCCTCCGTGTCACATTTTCTCAGTCGAGAGGATTTTTCCTTTGTAAAAGGAAACGAAAGGAAGAAATGTACTAAGGAAGAGGGGTGGTAAATGTTGTAGTTGAAGTCTCAAGTACAAGACAACAGTTGTAAAATGTCTTGTCTTCTGATTAGATTAATTCTTTCAATTTAGGTTAGGATATTTGCCAAAAAGGCTTCCACTAAATTAACATTTCTAGCTATTTTTTTAATTTTATATGTTAAGACGATAACTGTCAAAGCATTATTAACGACGGATGAGGAGGATAATTTCGAGAAATTTCACATGCATTAACATTCAGAGAGAATTGAAAGAACATTAGGATGAAGCATTTTTATGAATTACCCCTCAAGTGCAACACATGAGATTCGAGACTCAATACTCCCGTAACCAGCAACTCAGTTTATTACGAGCTTGATACACTAGACTCCGTAAGTACCTGTGTTATTACTACTACTGTTACAGATTTGATTACTCTAACAAAATATTGTTGATATTATTATTACGAGTTTTAGTTGCTAGACTAGTATAATGATCTTTGAGTCCTTATTAAATAATACACTTTGCATTTTTTTAAACATACTCTAGATTGAAAGATAATTTTAATTATTAGAGAAGTAACAAAAGATAAAAATAGTTTTTGGGAAATAGTGCTGGGCTGGGCTGTGTATGATATGTGAAAGTAAATATGTATCTATTTTTAGTTGAATTTACACCCAGAAAGAGTGTATAAGTATAGAACTTACAAATTAATTTAACATACTTTCAACCCATTCAGTACTATTATTTTAATATAATAATTAAATTTATAGTAAAATTAACTTTTCTTCAAACAGTAAACATCTTTGTAATCAACACCGACATTTGAACAGAGTGGCCGGTACTTGTGGTGGACATCTCCAACCTCTTTGTCATGGAGATGGCTTTAGTTCAAGAAGCTAAAAAGCCATTATTATGACGAACGATAGAGCCATATTAATATGTTAACGTGATACTTCTTACTCTCACATAATTATGTAGGCCTATACTCAGACTTTTTATTTATCACCGCCAGGTTATACACATATCACCAATCCAGGTTAAACACATATATGATACTTACTCTAATCGGGTGGGGATGAGGAAAGAAGCATTTTAGAGGTAATCTTCTCGCATTTACGTGAAAGTAGAGAAATAAATTATTATTATTATTATTATTATTATTATTATTATTATTAGCACCGCGTCTTACTACCCGTTCGGGTTATACGCAAGAAAGAAATCATTTAGGAAAAAAACACCTCATTATTTCTGACCAGGACTCGAACCCCTATCTCCACGTCATCTGAAATCCAATCTATTGCGAGCGTGATGCATTAGATAGTGAAACTAATGATCTGAGTATTAAATAATTTGAAAGTAAACTTTAGCTGCATACGTTTAATATAAACATAAACACACACATATAAGATTTAGTACTTAAATAGTATGTCACAGATAGGAATGTTCATTTGGTCAAAGCTCATACACGTTTTTTCTATTACCATAGTATCTAGAGAAAGTTAATAGTTTTACTTAGTTTTCATGTTTATTTTAATTAATATTAGGTGTTCTGTCATATTCCAAGTCCATTCCTTTAGTTAGTGAGCTTTAGACCACTAATGCGTACTGTTCTACTGCATTCTCCTTGAGCTCCCAGAATTTTTTTCTTTCCTTCAAGTCATCTAACATTTGAATCTTTCTCGTTCCTAAGCTCCTCTTTCCTTCAACCTTTCCTTCTATCATGTCGTGCAGAAGACATTTCCTTCTAACGATGTGTCTGATCCAGTTTTCTATGTACCGAAATATCACATCCAAAATAGTTCTCTTTTCACCCACTCTTCATAGGATGTCTTCATTTGTCACCTTGTCTGTCCACTTTATCAACTAAAGTCTTCTCCAGCACCACATTTCAAAGCTCTCCAAGTATTTATTTTCCACCTTTCTGGGAGTCAAAGTTTCTGCTCCATACAATTCGTTGCTCGAAATGCAGCATTTAATTAGTTTCTTCCTCAATTCAAAACTCAACTTGTTGGTCATCAGTAACCTCTTGTTAAGAGCGTCCTTGGCTATGGCGATCCTAGACCTAATATCCATGATGCAGTGGGCATCCTTTGTTAGCAGACTTACCAGGTTTTCATGTTTACGGTGGTATTAAACTAAAAGTTTATTTTACTAAATTTAAACACGTTTTTACACATTATTAATACATTTTAATATTGTTTGTTCTTTTAAGACAATGAAAAAAGATAATACCTAATTCAAAGATAAATTTTGTTTGTCAGTGAAATGTTTCCAGTTTTGTCAATATAACATGTTTGTTTGGAAATAGAAATTTATTCCAGGCTGACTATAATTAGTTTTTTTAAAATCAATTCTCAGATTATTTCAGGAAAATAATTATGAAGATAGCTTCAAGAGCAATAAAATAATCTCCAATTATTTTAGTTGTTTTGGTGTGACTTTATTAAAAAAACTTTCTTGGTTTGATAAAGGTTAAATACTTGATTTAATTCTATCTAATTTAACTTTATGAAATTAGATAATTTTTAAATGATCAAATAATAAATTAAAATTAGTTTTATTAATGACGTATGTTAATATATTTCACCTCTATTTTGGTGGGATGTATTTTGAAATAACAAAACACTTCTGAAATGACGTGATTGGGATTCATGGGAATCTGTCACAACCTACGAGTACCAGCTTCGGCTGGGTGCCCTCGTTAACGAGTTTATGCTGAGCGAATTGTAAAAACACATTGTAGACTTAACGATAAAATATTATTATTATTTCAGATATTAATAATATAAATTTTATGCTTCAATTTATCAGTACATGTATAGATTAATTTAGTTAAATTCCGCTTGGTTGCCCTCATGGTCTAAGGCGCTACTCTCGTAGTATAATAGATTCCCGAAGACAGGCAGATTGGGTTTTGATACCGATCAGGTGCATTGAGTTTGGGTTTCTTAAAGCGTTTTACACTCTCTTTCCATGCCACTGTTGGTGCACTTCCTCTAAATTAAGGATCACTAACCCCTAACACATTAATGTAATTAGTACATCGGCGTACAGCCCGCATGGGTACTAAGGCACTGTGCTAAAAAGAGTTAAAATACCTACTCTTAAAACGCTAGTGTTATTAAAATATCAATTATATTTTGCAAAAAAATAAATAAAAAAGAAAAGTCGAGTTGTAATATATTCTCACCAGAAGCGGTCTTCTCACGGCGTGGTACTGGCCCATTGGACGGCGTGGCGTAGCTTCAATTTTCATTGCAGGAGATTTATAGGAACCCCACAGGGGCCATTAAAATAGTGGACAAGACCACTTTATCAGGACTGAAGAGGTTTTACAAGACAACACTTTGCAATTAATTCACACTAAATTATGTTTTCAAATAGAAAAGTTCAACCCCTTTTATAGAAAGAAAATAATACAGTGTGAGAGCAGGAAACATGAAAGCAAACTTGATCAATATATTAACTTTAACATGTTGTTTTTAAAATCTACTCGTTGTTTTAGCCAGGAGAAGAACCAACTAAGACCATTTTATTAATTGCCTAAATCACAACGTTTGAAGTAGAGTTCTGAGACGGTTCAAACTCTTTGTGATTTTTATGCAACTTTAAATCCCAACAAAGGCTTTTTAATGAGCTCAACAAAGCTTTTATGACACCGAGAACATTTTCATATTAGCATCGGTCCATACATTCACTGATTAACTTAAATCAGCCAGCTTCAGTGTTCACATGGAATAAGGCGTAACTCTTGAAATATACTAGACTGCTGATGATCGGAGGATCAGTGTTTGAATCCTAGTCGGGTATAGTTAGTGTTTTATTTGATAAATTTTTCCACTCTTCCTCCCCCCAAATGCCAGTACATTTTATCTAATTTCAAACTTTATCATACCTAACGCACTAGCATGATTATTATATTTGTGTAGGACTACAGCCCAAACGATTAGTAAGATATGGTGTTTTTTTGGTACTATTAATATGATAAATCTCGTTAAATGCTGTTTTACCAAGCAAACAAATTTCACCTCTTAACTGACGACAATATATTATAAGATAGTAAATTAATCTGAATAAACTTCATTTGATTTTTATTTAAAATAATAACTCATAAATATATGTGTTGGATTGGCTCATAATAAAGGTTAGTAACCAAGATAGCTATAATCTTCATTCAATTGTTTTCATAAATAACATCCTCATTTGCTAATAGTGTATCATTTACATATATTTTCTCAATTAGAATACTATTAACAGTATTAAAGGAAAAATATCCATAATTGAAGCGTTAACATTTGAAATGAAAAAAAAATCATCAAATTAGGGAATAAATTAGTTCATTAACGTATATTTTCTTATGATTATTACAATAAAAATACTTTATCGAACGCTGATTATTTGTATTAAAATAATATAATTTGGGATTAATATATTTCGTTTGGTTCCTCTTCAATTTTAATAGTCGAATAATAAAATAAAAGTAACAACAATTGTTAGGTTTATTTATTTAGCACAATGTTTAACACACATCCAAAGAATCTTTAACCTTTTTCTTTCTGGTTCAATTTTGATGCGTTTGCATTGTATGTTTGTAAGTTTATATAGCTTATAAAGTAATAATGTGCCTTTCAAACATATTGTGTTTGTTGCGATTACTTCTTCCCCCAACAAACCTGTTTTGGGGGTTAAGTTTCTCTTCCACCAGACGCGTGTCAGCTGCGCATTGTCGCCATCTTGACTAATTACCGTTCTCACAAACTTGGCAACAGCGTGTGGAGAGGCCAGAAGAAACGACGTCTGGTGGCGGTGGATTAAACTTCTTGTCCCTATCTGTGTAGCGACTTCTCCCTCTTCTGGGGTTGGGACTTCATTTGTTACTTTGGAGTTTAGTTGTTTCTCTGCCTTTTAGAAGAACAGCTAATCTTCAGCTTTTTTCCCCCCTCCCCATCTCCCTTCTGGAGCTGTCTGCTGTAGAAACAAATGTCAGAATAAACTTGGAATTGGTCATTAAAGGGGGATTAAACTTTTGGAGATGTTTCGAATTTAATACTACAAAAGTCGGAAACATTAAAGTCATTAAAATGCGTATTTTAGAAAACCTTTTCAACTGACTTTATTATTAACTATTCATCTTTTGAGTATATATATTTCTAAATAAATGTTCTTCAGTATATATTTATTTGTACAATGAATATATGAAAATAGTCACACAGTAGTAATAACAAATTAAAAACTATTATCATATGCTCACAATTAGATAACCTCTCACACAAATTTTAAATTTATAAATAAAACAATTGATTAAAACTATTTAAAGTATATTCCTAGGGGGGAAATTTAAAAAGGGTACTATGATTAACTCAATACAAAATATAATAAAGAGTGGTAATTATTTGTCAACCAAAGATTGTAGATATATTAACAGATAAATTAAGATGGATAGAAATAAATATCATCATAAAGTATCATGTGGTATCATAAAGTAACGTTCAGCAATGAAGGGAATGGCCTTATTATGCTCGTTAGCAAATCAACGTGCACCCCGATTATATTTGTAAGAAGAGTTTAGAAAATTTAATCAGATTTCCTTTTAGCCATCGTTGACATTTTACTATACTTTTGTGTTATTTTATAGGTATATAAAATATTTAACAAAAGTAACAGCTGTAGATAGCATGAATATATTCAAATTGTTTTAGTAACTTTAGTAACTTCCAGATACTGTTCTTCCTACCAGATTAAGGGTATAGTTTTATATACACTCTAGTTTGTGTAAATGGTTGAACTAATATAATCCATGTTGAGATTGTCAAGCACCCAGAGTAAATTTACTTTGTATTGCCAAACAATTTATCTGACCCACCCCGAGTACTTTCCTATTTTATTGTGCATTGGCGCTGATTTTTGGTAAATTTTGTACGTTTTGTTTATTGTTTAGTGCCTATTTTCTAGGTGTTCTTTCTTTAACTTACAATTACGTTTCTCGGCTAACTTAGACGACTAAATTCCATATAGCTCAAGTTTTCGGTAATCTGATGTTGTCTCGGTCACATCCACCTCGAATTATTGAGCTACTGTATTTTCAGAAAGATATTTATTACCAGAATCCAATTATCGCCATACCCTAAGTCTTGAGGGGATACTTATGAATTCATATTATGATTCTGTTGAAGTAATTTATGATAATCTTAATGTAAGCAGGATTTCAGGGACTCATTTTAATACGGAGGTATCAGGCACTAGCTCTTCATGGAAGTGAAGTGTTTGCAATAAAACAAAATTAAGATATGGACGAGCAGGGGAGGTGTAGAAATAACCATACAAAGGGAATGAACCCGAAAAATATTCAATATTAAAACACAGTGGTGTTTTCAAAATATATCTTTGGAGAAGAGGAAGGCCAGCAGATATCAACATTCAGTGGATAGGGTAGGTGGGTATTTGTTAATCCTCCATCGGAACAATTTTCAACAATTGATAGATTCTAGAAGCAATATTAAAACCATTTTCATACCAAAATACGATATCCATACTTAAAATGAGACCATATAAAAATGATATCGTAACTTAATTATTTAGTGTGGTAGGAATATGGTGCGAGGAAGAGGAGAAAGTTAATCCTCCTTGACAACTTCTATTTTTACTTTATGATGTTGATATATTGTTGGATTACCTAGCCAAGCTATTAAGTACGAGAGGGTGACCTGGCGGTCTAGGGGTAAGGTGTCAGTCTTCTGTGCTGGCGTCCGGGGTTCAATCCCCGGTCCCATCATAGATTTATCTGAATACCAAACCCTTCCTTCACCTCTAACAAGACATCTTATGAATGTTTGGAATGCCAGACCTCCACCGTGGTTCGGATTCCACGTTAAACTGTAGGTCCTCCATTTCATCTCACAATCACCTTACCATTACACATTAGCGTAAGTGCGTATAACCCGAACGGGTAGTAAGACGCGGTGCTAATAATAATAATAATAATAATAATAATAATAATAATAATAATAATAATAATAATAATAATAATATTAAGTACGGTTATAGCCACATCTAACTACCATATTATTTAAATTTAAAAATAATACCTGACCGTTGGGATAGAGCCTGAGTCCTTATCACTCCTACCACTAATTCAATCAGGAGTCGGGGTCGTACCTTGACCTTGATATTATGATGAATATTGACGTTTTGTGTACGCTACAAACAAAAAGATTGTTAATTACTGTTCTGTCAATCCCTACATAAGGGTGCCTGTCTGCTCGTATTTTCCTGGTGTTACAGCTGGAATGGTTCCATATATTTGTTTCAAGCTAGATCGTATATTTTATGGCAATAACATAGGGTTTTAAAAAATTAGGTTCTAACCCTAAAATGAAGTATTGTGTGCTAACCAATTTTTAGATTAAAAAAAAAAGTTATATAAAGTTTTCAGTCAAAGTGGGTAATCTGGAAGGGTTTTACATGAAAAATAAGAATTTGTACTTGTTTATCTAAAAAAAATGTTTAAGAGTAATATACTGTAGTTTTTAAAAAATTATATGATTTTAAAATTTGTTACATAAATTTGGTTCAAAAATGTATATCTGAGGAGTGTTTTGTATGTTTCTCTTTTTAAGTAAAACTTAATAAGTAGTGGATCAATGGTAAAGATTTTTGAAAATCTTACTAAAAATATAATAGATTAAATTAGAATATAATTACGATTATGTCATACTCTTTATTTTATTTTTACCTGATCAAATATATATTATTTCTGATAGAAAAACTATGTTGATAACAATGTAATATAACAAAATAGGTTTATATATGTATTCTAAATTAAACTCACTTTTACACATTATTTAATTAATTAAAATGTGTGTTCTTTAGGGCGATGGCACTAGTACCCTCGTTTTGTTTGTCCCTGATAAAAAAGAAGGCAATCTTAATTAATATATCGATATGGACCTAGCTCTACTATTTACGAGCCCACCCTTAGAGCTTGCACGCACACACACACACACACACACACACACACACACACAC
>CABFOV010005890.1:26394-38942 GCA_902141375.1 Timema poppense
CACACACACACACACACACACACACACACACACACACACACACACACATTCCCCCTTCCCACCCATCAAACAATGTTCTCCTTTGGCGTTGAGTTATCATTTAGTAATTTGAGATGAAGATTGGGAGACTGATGGAAGATGCTCCCTGTTACCAAGAAAGACAGTATCTCAAACTTCTACCCTCCCTATCGTCACTTCTTGGAGTTGGGAGGGGAGGGTGGGGTAGGTTTTTTCTGGTTTCGATCCCACTTATTCCACCATTAGTGCTAGCAGCCCCTCGAGTGAGTCTATGTCCCCTTATTGTTTCGTTTAATTATATTTCTTACTGTCGCATTCTACACTAATCTAGCTAATGAAGTCATCCACATCAGCGGGGACGTGGATCTAACGCCAGCGTAAGTATTTGAATAACATGGTGTGCTGTGGAAAAAAATTACGTTATCCCAAAAATGTCTTATACAACTTATTCTTTTACATGGGGTCGAAATTTAATTAAAAACTGAATGTAATTTATGTGTTTTTCATATTTTGACTATTACTATTATGATTGCATTGGTGTTATTTTATTAATACGCCAAAGTAGATATAGTAGCTTTCATATCTTTCAGGCTAATTAGAGTGAAAATTGATTGTAGTCAGTTACGGTTTTCTAGAAAAGTAAAATATAAAATATTTGCCTTAACATTTAAAACGTAAAAAAAAAAAATTGTTACACGAATAAAATGAAAGAAAATAAACACAGTGGTTTGAATAAAATGAAATAAAAATATTTGCACAATATTATAATGGAGAATATTCTGTAATATCCTGTCAGATACGCGTATAAGCACTAAAAACTCAAATTAATAAAGTGTAAATATTAGGTCCATGCACACACCCCTTAGGCGTGATGAGACTTTCAAACATCCGGGGCTTGATATTAATTTCAAAACTATAACCTTCTCACCCTTACCTCTCTCCTCTAGGGGATGAAATGGTATCAACCCCCTGCCATTATTATATTATCCTGCTGGACGTATTTCCTGCCACCGGAAGCATGCCAAACAACTTTCCGTTATTAGAACCTGACTGCCTTCGATAACTTTTCTAGTTCAACAAGAAAAAAAAATATTAATCTTCTGAAATTATCTTATAGTAAGAAAATATTGGTTGTTTTTTTATTTTATCCCTCCCTTCTTCCCCAAACCAAATAAATCCCCCCTACTAAATATAAGGAAGTAAAGAAAAATGTTTGTGAAAACGTATATTCTACGAGGATCTTTAAAACAATTGTCCTTAAAACGCTAACTCGGTCTTTTGTTTTGCTTTTTTCCTACGTTTTACAACCCATCCAGATCTCCATATTTACAGTAATGGATGTAGATATATCTAAGAGCAGTGGTTCCCAAACTGTGGTTCGCCACACATGTATGTATTGGCGGATTTTTGCAGCACTTTCTGAGTAAATAGTAAGCATTTACAACTGTTTAGCGTCTCACACTGAAGTCAGGCGATTATCTCGAGGTATGACTCTTACAAGATTGTTTGAACTTAAACACCAAGGTTTTGTTTTCCTTACCAACCATCCCCTGCACAAATCAAAGCGCATGCAAGATAAATGTGGCTACAAGTTTTGGCCTAATTGGCAGAAATTTTCTCAAAAATGAACATTTTAAACCCAAATCTTTAGGGGTTAAATGAAAACGTTTTTATTGTGCAAGATCGTATCAATTAGTTCATATAAAAATAGCTTTTAGGAACAGTGTTTAATTATCAATAAAATGGAGAGCTTTGATACCCTTCACGACTTCATGGTAGAAATCCAGCTTTCTTGGGAAGAAAATTTTAAGAACATGGTTATAGAACACTTGAAGGAACGTGGAAAAACCTTCATAGAACATTTCCCAGCCATGTCCAATAATAAAATTGGATTTACAATCCCCTGGAAGAGACAGCTGTTTTGAAATTCTCCTCATTAAAGTGTGAGTGAAAAATAGCATCTCCTTGAAATTTCCACTGATTGTGAATTAAAGAAAAGCTATAAATCTTTGTTATTAATTGGTTTCTGGTTAAGTTTAAAGGAGGAGTTCCCAGTGTTAGAGAATAAAGCTATTACAGGTTTGGTACCATTTTCTTCTACGTATTTGAGCTAGAAATATTTTTTTCATATGCTTATTTAAAAAATAAATACAGAAACAGGCTCAATGTTGAAAGTGACTTGAGACTTTATTTATCGTCTGTGGTTCCTGACTTTAAAGCTCTGTTCCATGCAAAGCAAGCGCAACCTTCTCACTAAGTCACGTGAAGAAACTGTTAAAACGTGTAGACAATTTTGAAACTTAAATCTGCATGACATTTTCTGATTAAAGAAGGCTATTTCAGTTATGTCAATTCAGTAGTTTCCAGTAGACTACCACTTTAAAAAAACATGTGAAATGTGATAATATTGTGACAGTAAAGATAAGAAAACGTTACTAAAGTACTTTGCTTATTTAATTTCAGTTTTAATTTTTAAAACAAATGTATATTTATTAAAACTATTACTTAAGTGGTTTTAATATTATTTCATTATATTTGGTAGGGTATCCCAAATTATAATTTAAATGTATTAAATATTTTGATTACAACTAATAGCTAAATTTCATAAAAATTAGGTATAAAATTAAGTGAGTGGCTATGGATATTTACCAGGGGGTTCCTGCAACTCAGAAGATTGTGAAAAGGGTTCGAGAGTAAAGAAAGTTTGGCGACCGCTGACTTAGAGCAAATAAGCCTACATTTGTGTGAAGTGAGATTGGAAAACCACTTAGGAAATACCACCATTTGTACACCCGACTGAGACTAAAACCTTGACCTAACCATCGTCAGAGAACCAAACTATATGAGGCTGACGTATTAGCCTATGTTCCCAATGATATTGGTTTAGTTAGGTTTATTAACAATAACAAATAAGAATTATAATTACTTTTATCTTGGATTTCTTACATTATTAGCAGGGCGAATTTTTGTATAATGCATCTCTCTATATGAAACTTTAATTTGTAATTAGGTATAGGCTTAGATATACGTAGTTAGCCCACATATGATTATAGGCATAACGCACTCACTTTGGCCCTCCTAAATATGAATACGATCTACAGTGTGTTCAGTAGCTAACGTTTATTTTATTACTTTTTTAGCACCACGTCTTACTACCTGTTAAGGTTATTAGCAAATGTACTAATTACGCAAGTGATCCATGAATGAGAAAAGTTTAATCTAGAGGAATTTTACCCTCATAAGCGTGGAGTGAGAGGGTAAAACCACCCTCAATACACCCACCGAGATTCGATCCCCTATCTCCTTGTCATAGGTAGTTTAGTCTATCAAGGGAGCAGTGACTTAGACCATGCAGCCACCGAAGCAGGTATGATTATTAAGTTTTCCATCCAATACTGTTTCCAGCCTGGGTCAGTTTTTTATTCAAGTCATATATTTTCCACTACCGCCTAACTAGGCCTATCCTAGCTTCATATGTTTTATAATATAACTTAAGACTAAGACAGGCACATTATCCAGTCCTAGGCCGTTAATTTATCAATATGAAAGGGTAAACCCATTTCTTTCGTCAATGATAACTTTTTGGCCGTACCAGGAATCGAAACCGGGATCCTTATCTCAGTAGGCAGACATTAATAATACCAGTGTTATTAATGTAGGAGTGCACGGATTAACTCATTATAACAGGTTGATCCGTCTGGACATCAGCCTCTGGGATGGAACCGTGGTCCCTCAACATTAACAAGCTGTCTATCTTACCATTGAGTTACAGGAATCGGCCGTAATCTTCTTGATGAGATGTTTGCTGTCCCCCCCCCCCGCCCCCTCCCAACTTGTTTCCCATCAAAACAAACCCCCTTCCCTTCTTTTACACACTAGATTCCGGGGTAAACTCGTTGCTGGCTCAATTTCCGACTCTCCGGAAACGCCGCAGCCTCTGATAACTTCCGGCTGCTTCCCTCCCCCCTCCAAAATAAAGATCCGGGCTGTTTCAACCATCCACTCTCTCACCCCAATAAATATCCGGGTTGTTTAACCNCCAACTTGTTTCCCATCAAAACAAACCCCCTTCCCTTCTTTTACACACTAGATTCCGGGGTAAACTCGTTGCTGGCTCAATTTCCGACTCTCCGGAAACGCCGCAGCCTCTGATAACTTCCGGCTGCTTCCCTCCCCCCTCCAAAATAAAGATCCGGGCTGTTTCAACCATCCACTCTCTCACCCCAATAAATATCCGGGTTGTTTAACCATCCAACCCCTTCCATAAGTTCCTCTGCATGATGGAAAGGTTGGGCTGCTGGCGTGCTCGCTCTAACATTCCACCCCCGAGCCTAGCTCCGGGCATTCTCTGTTTCTCATAATATTAATGGACAGAATAAAGTTGCTTCCTGTAAATTATTCATCTGTTCTTTATTATTGAAGTTGTTTGGTTGTTTAATTCAAGGATGTGTTGGCAAGTGAGCTTAAGATTGATCAGTTGGCTTTTTATTGTTATCTACGCGTATTATTTACTACCCGTTCAGATTATACACAAATATGATAATTAGTATAGTAGGATATGGATGAGGAAGGAATCATTTAGAGGTAATGTACACGCATTTGCGTAGGAAGAGGAGTGGGAAGTAATTTTAAAAAAGCTACCCTTAGTAGAAACAACCGGGACTCAAATCCCGACTTCCTCATCATCAGTGGGCCAACCAAACGCGAGAGTGACCCCTTAGACCATTCTTCCACTGAAGTGAGTTTTGGCTTCTTTTTTCTAAACAATACATTACTTTGCAGTTGTTTTCTAATTTATCAAAGAGATAAAATATTGTAATCGTCAACATTTTCGGCTCTGATATTATTATGAATGAACCTTTAAGTTTTATCATGGATTTAGTTACTTATGCACAACTGAGTCAAATAAAAAAGTAGATCCTACAATTTTGTGAGTCCTTCCTGTCTCTCTGACATAGAGACTACAGACCAAACAAATATATGGATTTGGTTCGAACTTAAAATTTAATGAATAGTCATAGCCAAGCCATTTATACTTTCTCATCTCAAAAAGGTCAATTCCAAGATTTTGAAGAATTTTTTTCCTTTTATGTGATCACGAAACCAAAACGGTGGATTTTACAGTTCTATCAGCCCCCATGTCTGTCTGTCTAGTCATGACCAAGGTTTTAAAATGGTTTGATGGATTTCGTTCAAACTTGCTATCTAGATTTAATAGTGCAATACCATTACACTTTGTTATTTTACCCTAGCCCTTGAATTAAAGGTAGTTTAATGATAACAATTTTCCTGAATTAAATATTTTTCGAAAATTGCTCTAAAGATTTGGTTTAAAATGTATACCTAGGATTTGTTTAAAATTATAAATATTATATTATTAGTTTTTAGGCAAAAATTTGTTAAAGGGCAGTTTACTGATTGATTTTTCAAAAACTTGAAATATTTAAAACATTGCCCTAAATATTTGGTTTCAAACGAGTATCTTGGGAGTGACCTAACATAACCAAGTATACTTGGTTTTGGATAAAAATTTAATAAAGGATGCAAGTGATTTTTGAAAATTCGAGTGATTTTTAAACTGGGTATTACGATTTTGATTATAATCTATATTTGAGGAGTGTTTAGTTATATCAGGTGACCTGGCGGTCTAACGGTAAGGTGTAGGACTACTGTGCTTGGGGTCCGGGGTTCAATACTCGGTTCTAGCCCAAATTGATCTGATTTCCAAACCCTTCCCTCACCTCTGACAAGACGTGTATTAATCACAATTTGGGAATGTGGGGAATGCCAGGCCTCCACCGTGGTTCCGATCTCACGTTAAACTGTAGGTCCTCCATTTCATCTCACAATAACCCTACCATTATACATTAGCGTAAGTGCGTACAACCCGAACGGTTAGTAAGACATGGTAATAATAATAATAATAATATAGCTATAAAATGACACGTAAAGATATGAACCTGTTTTTGAGGGAAAATTCTGTTTTAGGTAATTTGATGACTTTTTTTTTAAGGGTATTACGATTTTGATTATAATCTATATTTGAGGAGTGTTTAGTTATATCAGGTGACCTGGCGGTCTAACGGTAAGGTGTAGGACTACTGTGCTTGGGGTCCGGGGTTCAATACTCGGTTCTAGCCCAAATTGATCTGATTTCCAAACCCTTCCCTCACCTCTGACAAGACGTGTATTAATCACAATTTGGGAATGTGGGGAATGCCAGGCCTCCACCGTGGTTCCGATCTCACGTTAAACTGTAGGTCCTCCATTTCATCTCACAATAACCCTACCATTATACATTAGCGTAAGTGCGTACAACCCGAACGGTTAGTAAGACATGGTAATAATAATAATAATAATATAGCTATAAAATGACACGTAAAGATATGAACCTGTTTTTGAGGGAAAATTCTGTTTTAGGTAATTTGATGACTTTTTTTTTAATGAAAATTAAAACAATATATAATTTTGTTTAACATGGGTATCTGTTAGGTTTTTACTGTAAATAGTGGTGTGGATTTTTTTAAATCACTCAATAGTGGTTACCAAGTGGCTGATTTTTGTAAAATTTAATTTTTTTGAAATTAGCTAAAACGTTTTGGATAAAGATTGGTATCAGGAGATTATTTACATATCAAAGTACCATATATTTGTTCATCAAAAATAAATTAATCCAAGTGTAGCTTATGTACTTAGAACAAATCATAAAAAATCAACAATTTTTTGGAAGTCAAAATGCTTATCTGTAAATAGCATTTTATGATAAATAAGAATACATTTTTATTTTTAAAATAAACAAATAATTTTAGGATAGCTTACAAATGATTCATTTATGAAAATCGAGTTTTATTAAAAATATTTTAACTATTTCGTTTGAAATTTATAAATACACCGTTATTATTGTAATTAACAAGATGATGTGTTTGTTTTAAGAATAATTCGTACGTCTTGGTGGTTTACTCAAGCACTATCTTTGGAAATTATCCTCAAAGCTATGATACACAATATGAGAAATTGTGTGCAATTGTGTCGTAACGTTTATTTTATTTTTATTTTGGGCGCTGAGTTGAAGGTAGTTTAGAAATTATTTATTTCTTTAAATAAAAAATTATTTCGGACATAACTTTAAGAACTTGGCCAAAACTAGATGGATATCTTGGGAGGGGGCTTAATACGAAAAAGACCCACATTATTCTGATTTTGGGGCGTAAATTCATTGGGTGGTTTACTTATTAGTTATTTTTGAGAATGTTGATCTTTTTTTGAAAAATCATAAAAGTTTTTGTTCAAAATGGGTATCTGAGAGGTGTTTAACATGATTTCTCTAAAACAAATTGAAATGTAAAAGTGTGACAAGTCCATTAACAATAAATATAGCCCCAAACAACATTAACTATAACTTAATTCTTCATAGGATACACTGTCAAAAAAAATTAACGAAAAACTTAAATTTATAAAATAATATTTTCAATTGATATTATGTTATTGATAACGAATTTATGTGAAATATCTTACAAATACAAAATAAGTGACACTAAAAGGTATTCGCATGCACAGAGCTATTAATTAAAAAAAAATAACACAGCAAAACACCAACAAAAACAGTTAGGCACTTATTAACAAATATATAAAAAATAAAATTATATTTACGGTTTTATTTAATCTTATAAATGCAATACCTTACAAATAAAACTAATTGATATCAATAAATAATGCCAAGTGAATAATCGGTAGGGGACAGCAAAGTTTGATCCCTTTTTACTCACCTTTTTAATTAAGTGACTTTTTCAAAGTATCTTTTTTCTACCCACGTATTCCTTCATATCTGTATTTAAACATAATGATGAGTTAGGTAACAGGAATATAGAATATAGAAGAATTGCTCCCTCATTAAATGAGTAAAACCATTTAGAATAAATCTCACTTAATACATTCGTGCAGGATTCGAACCCTGACCTTCCCATTATTAGCAAACCAGATTAAATGATACTAACATAATATAAAGCGTATCTACCGGAACGGAGGAGTAGTTTAAAAAACAAACACAAAATACTCTTAAAAATCTACATGTTTCAATTTCTTCACTTTCTGAATCAGTTATTTTAGGTTTAATCCTTGTAATTCTGTTGTGCGCATAAAGCGCTGTGATATTAAAGCCCTTCCAAATATTTGACTGCGATGTTGACTTGTGCAAACATATTCGTTGAAGCTTGGCAAATGGATATTAGTTATTTAATTGAGGCAAACAAGTGATTAATAACCCGTGTTGCTATAACACACAGTAAAGAATTAATACAGGAAGCGATTACCAACGGTAAACGTAATTGGATCTTTTGCGCAATGAAACAGACGAGAGAGAAAGAGAACAGTGGTTAAATCTATTATTTTTATTTCAATATGTTTCCTCAATATCCTGGTCGAAGTTTTTAATACATTTTAGATTATAGAAATAAAAAAATGTTCGTCCTTTTATAACTTAGTGAATACCGTTTAATACTAAAATACTATTCCACGTGAAAAAATAATTATATTAAAATTAAAGAACACAGCTAAGCTATTTTAAATTCATGGTCATGGGGGTTCAGGTGTTAAATTCATTTTGACTGGTTTGTTGGTGACAGACTGATAGATGTTCGAGTCTCGGCTGCTTGTACTAAGAGTGTTTTTCACCAAATGGTTTTACTCTCTCCCACCAAACAAACGCAAAAACATTAAATTTCCCTCTAAGTTCTAACTTATTTGCCCCAATCACAGTATTATTTCAGAATTTAAAATATCAATACAAGATCAAGACCATTTTTCTTTGATTACTTATTAATGAGTCGTTTGTTGGAAGCTCTTCTATCTATCGTCTAAAGGTCTGGACTTAGATTCCTGGGAGAAATGTAAATTCTTCATTATAAGATTTTTAAAAAATAGCTGATTTATAGTATACACTGTAATTAATTAGTTTATTTCAACTATGACTAACTATTAGAAGATTATTACACTGATTTTAAAGTGTAAGACTATTTTTTTAAACTACTAAACCTTATTATTATTATTATTGAAATTTTTGCATAATTCTATAGGTAAAAGTAAAGGCACACTTATATAAGAGTATGTGTTCTTTAATAAGGAACTATTTAAACTCTTGAATTTATTTAAACATGATTATTCATACACTTGCAATTGTAAGAACTAAGATATGATGGATCGTTTTCATTAACTCTTACTCACGCGAAATAATTATTTATACAATCATGGACTTTTTTTACTATTCAATCAAAAGTAAAAGGTTTGTTTGAATTTTAATTAAATTTGGTGTCTATTTATAATATTTAAATTAAGTCTAAAAACTGTATGTATATAAAAATGATTCTTTAAAATAATAGATAATATTTTAAGATCACATATCTTATGACAGACATTATATTTTATTTTATAAATTACAACTGAGTCGTATAAATCTTCGTTAACTGTAAAGTCGGTAACGACTGTAAAGTTGTTATTTTTGTCATGGTTATACTAGAATGAAGTATTATGTCAGAATATCTACACGTCGATAACCAAACTTTAGCGAGAAAATTAATCACGTAAGCGCACAAAAGATGTATTGCTGGTGGTTCGTTGTAGTAGACGGTAGACCCATAGCTTGGTTACAACTTTGAAGGAGTTTCCCGATGTTTTAGACAACAATGACTAACTCAATTACACCCGCAGAATGGTAATGTCGTGGTGACGTGAACATTACAAGTCAAGCTGAGATAAGTTGAGAATGGAAGTTCATGATCGATACAATTGGATATAAATAACATATTTTCTCTCTTTCTGGTGGCAATAAGGATCGAACCATGGTCTGGTGTACTAAGGTTGGTTCTTCCTTAAGTTGTGATGGAAGGGGATGCGAGAATAAAGCCAGTATTTTTACAGTTTTTATAGTAAAACATTATTTTGGTCAAAATAAATAAAATATTGCTTCAGTATAAACATATAATTTAATTTTCGACACATGGGGACTTCAATTTTTTTTAATATCTCTCAAGGGAGTCCTGGAATTTAATTACAATGTTTTACATTTAAAACGTTTGTCATCTAATGCCAACATGCTCATGACATTCAACAAATGTTGGTATCAAAATCTGAAGAAAATTAAACACTATATTTTTATTGAAGCAATATTTGATTTATTTTGACCCAAATAATGTTTGGACATAAAAACTGTAAAAAAAATTGCCTTCTATCGAATTCCCCTCTATCCCACTTTAAGCGTCTCCAATTCTCTCTTTACCTAAATGAGAGTACATTTCCTCTAAGCCACACCTTAGCCATAACCACCCTATTAATGCAATTAACAAGGAGTAATATGTGGTGAAGATAAAAAAAATAGGATTAGTCCAACAGTGAATTTTATAGGTACACATGCAAATAAGACTAGTTTTCACGAGTAAAAAGACAGTCTTGTATTGTTTGGATAGTTCTTTTTAATGTTACTCCACTCACATAGCGTGCTAATTCAGAAACAGATCCTTTAAACTTATTAATCATCATAACCCCTATCCAATTAGTGTAAATATGTGAATAAGAGGGTATTAATATGAATCAAAATGTTTTTTTCACCCCCACACATATGTATTTAGAGTAGCTTGTCACATGACCCTAGTTCTATTCCGAGTGGCAGTTACAAGTACATTGGTATGTCCTAACATCCGATACAATACAAGGCGTACTGAACTTATTAAGATACAATATTTTAGATATTTTATAATGAACCTGTGTGTTTACAAAGTGCGTTATTAATACCCCAATCATCATCACCATGCCACTGGCTGGGTCTGTTTGGAACATAAGCCTCTCCACCCCCTCTCTCCCTCTCCCTCCACACTCCTCCTTATTCCCTTCAGGCATCTGTCCCTTGGTCTTCCTTTCGGCATCCTACTTCCCTCCTCCACGTTCAACATCCTCCTGGGCATCCTTTCCCTCTCCATCCTTCTCCCTTGGCCAAACCATCCTAGTCCTGCCTTTTCTACCCTGTTCTGGACTGTCTCTTCCTTTATTATTCCTCTTACTCTCTCATTTATCCTCCTCCATTCTTCTCCCATGACCAAACCATCCTAGTCCTGCCTTCTCTACCCTGTGCTGGACTGGCTCTTCCTCATTTCAGAAAGTAGAGAGAAATACCACAATAAATGATGATAATACTCGCATGGTAAAGTTTCCCGAACCTGGGAAATATAAACAGAGGTAATATGTTTTAACACTGTATGTCATACCATTTTCATGTATGTACTGTGTTCTGCTAGGGCTATTAGCACCCGGGATTCAATGACAACTAACAATGATAACTGCTAAGCCGCTAGGTTATTTGACTTCAACACTTGCTCATGAGTTTATGGGAACTTGAATTCACAATCTCGCTGAGACAGTTTGTAATATTACTTCATTCGTTGTCTGTCATTTTTATATAATATATTTTTTGTATCACCACGTCTTACTACTTGTTCAAGTTATACGTATTTATGATAATTTCTCTAATGGGGTAGGAATGAGAATGGGGACATTTAAGAGGTAATCTACCCTCATTTGCATGGGTGGAGAGTGGTAAACCATTATCATTATACCAACCAAGATGCGAACCCGAATATTCTGTTTTCAGCAGGCCATTATATTGCGTGAGTGATGCCTTAGACCATCTGGCCACTAAATCGAGTGAAAAAATTGACTAAAATTTCTTATAATTTACCCATTAGAGGTATGGAAGACAAATATGTAGGCTACCTGGACGGATATTAAAGCAGTCATAGGCGTCGTGCTCTCGATAGACTGGATTGCATATGACTGGGTAATCAATGCTTGGCACTGGCGTAGTTAAAAAAAAATGTTTCCCACTTTCTTTACTAACAAATTCGGATACACTTTCTCTAAATACATTAATCTTCCTCCCTTATCTATTAGTGTGAATATGTGGATACTGGATAGGCTGGACCGACGAACTAAAAAAAGTGGAAAACCCGGGCAACATTTAAAATGGTTACTTTATATAGTAATAACAAAAGACTCCATCGCACCTTAGCTCATATGTATTGCAGTCAAGCAAAGCTTGCAATACCAACCTAGCTACCGTCTGAAACTTACCCAGAATCGAGTCTCTCTCGAAACACGCAGGTCTACCAACTTCTCAAAGCTTTTATACCCTCCTCCACAAAACTACGATGTAGGAGAGAAAGCACAAAGCTTCAAAATGCCTGGCGTTCGAAGCTTGTAACTACCAGGCATTGTTTCTACCTTCTAGCAAGTTTTGGAGAGAAGAGAATTTCGTTAAGCTTACGACCGTGTGTGTGTATGTGTGTATGTGTTAAATGAAGGAAGATAGGGAGCTGATATTGTGGAGGTGGTGTGTATATTGGTTTGATGTTGGGAACTTCACTAAGTAGCCTTCAGAGGCTTGTTTTGAATAGATGTGAACAGGAAATGGACAGTTACTGGATCTGTAGTAGAATGTTGATGTGGTTCTATGTCTGGAGGAAAGGGTGCTTAAAAAACATTAAAGT
>CABFOV010005891.1:0-38941 GCA_902141375.1 Timema poppense
CAAACCCGCCTATACATAGACCTTTGTCACCTTTGACTTTTGAGGGCTTTCAGTCCGTCGCCAGTCTGTCGCCAGTCCGTCGCTAGAACAGCTTAGGGGGAGATTGGCTGTCAAGCTTATTGATACTATCATCTAAGAATGACAGTCTCAAGAAAATCACAAATGAAGAAATGATCGAAAAGTTTGCCACATCAAGTAAACAGAGGAAAAAGTTTCTACTGTTAAAATCTTATAAATAGTACCTAAATCCCTGTGTTTATAGAATTTATTTTCTGATCAATATGTAAATTCATTTAAAAAAATTCAATTCTTTCATTCACTGAATTTATGGTTTTTTTATGACTGTAATAAAACTATTTCTTTACAACAAGATAAGGTAAAATATTAGTTTTATTTATTTGACATTCAGAGTTTTTTCAAAACAACTGTTTTTACAATACTATAGCTATTTTCATTCGCATAGTGTAAGTAGTATTATTTTTATATATGAAATTGCTCTTGTAAATATAAAATGTCCATTAAAGGTCTCTAACTGGATTTACAAAATACGTAATGTAGGCCTTGATGTGGATTCAGTCGGAAATTTTAGATTCCAATACATGTTATATGGTTAATTGGATTTGGGTGGGAGGAGGGTAGTAGAGAATATTTTTTGGGAGATTTGCGCCATTGGGTTTGAGGGGGACGGGCACCCTTGAAAAAAATAATCATTCATGTTTGTGTTTAAAAAAACACTTTTTAGGGTAGTTTTATGAAATGGTTATAACAATTTGTTCTTAAATTTTATATCATTATAAAACTGATATACAGTATTGTTTTAGGGAAACTCATTTAAGTGCAGCTTACTGTTAGCTTAATTTTAAAAATTGTTTACTATAATGGGCAATATGAGAAAGTATACCCTGTTCATGGTGGGAAGGGTAGTCTGAAAGGCCTTTTTCCTTGTATAATTCTACTATAAATTAGGGTTTTGATAGGATAAAATACCTTCCACTCATATTTCCTACTATGAATAGACTTTATGTAGGATTGTGTCTTACCACATATATATATATATATATATATATATTTAAATGCTTGTATGGTTTTACCCTTTTTTAGTGAAAAAACTATTGATATAATTATCTAGAGGCAGATTATGATTATTAAAAAAACTATAGATTAATAGATAGTAATAAAAATCTTGTATGCATATTTATTAACATATCCCTACAGTGAATAATTAATTTTATGTATTTAAAACAAACCATCAAGTAAAAAATAAATTATTCTTGAACAAACTAACAATAAAACTGGGTTTCACTGTCTCAATGTGATCTACTCGGTAACAATATAAATACAGTATTATTATTATTAATCATAATAATGTATTACTATTATTAATATATAGTTCAAGCGGGTAAGATCACGCACTGGAAAATCAAAAACATATGATTATAATTAACTGTGGCTATTTCTGATTGGCTTAAGGTTTGCATTGTATTTAGTTGCAATGCATGGGGAAATCCGGGTTTGAATCTCAGTTAGATGTATTCAAGGTGTTTTTTTCTCACTGGATTCACACCATGAGTTTCTTATGCCACCTCCACGCTAATGCAATTATATTTTTATGTTTGATAAAGTGCCTCCTATTTAAGTCCTAGTCTGAGCTGTTATTAAGTCTTATGCTAAGTTAAAATAATTAATAAAAACCCAAAAAGTATCTTCCCCAAAATTACCAAATTGTTGTATAATTTTTCTTCTCTTGGTTTTATGTTTTTGTGTATAGTTTTTAAAATGTGTTTAACTCCTTATTTGATCCCTTGTTATCAAATTATGTTGGCTACCGCTATAGGACCATTCCTGAACAAATGACAGCATTTAACGTGTTGTTTAAAATGGAAGATCCCACCAACATAAAATCATTCGACGTGTAACTATTTTTTTAAATAAACTTATCGATCAGCTTGAATATTAAAATCAGGGAATTTAGATTCATAACTCGTCATTTTAGATGGTGATTTAACCACCTACCCTTGCTCTTTAGTAAAATACCCCTATAAGTGTATTTGGCCTCCAGCTATTCAGTAATAGAGATGAGCTGTGGTGGATCCAGAAAAAAAAAATTGACGGGAGGGACACCATGATACAAATAATTATGTTATTAAGTTTACATAAACTATAATTTAACTCTAATTTAAGTTTTCGCGAATGTTTTATATAACAAGAGTGGATCCAGGCCTGTTGTCAAAGGGAGCTATTAGTTTTTATAAGGCTCCTCCAAATATAATTTCAATAATATTGAATAATCAAGATTTCTTTTTATGATAATTTTAATAATAATAATAAAAAAGCTAGTTTATGAAAATAATTTTAATTTATAGTTATTATTATAATAATAATAATGGATATATCCCATTTTTAATACAAAACCATAAAACAAAAAGTCACTGTCACAATAAAAGTAATAAATATGTACTGGTATGGGCCTAAAATGTTTTAATATCATATAAAAAGTATTTTAATATAAATAATTGGCTATCAAATTAATAATCTAATTATTGTAGAGTTTTAGTTCCAGGCCACTATCTTTTCTGCACATTATAGTTAAGTTGAAAGCGTTATTGATTAGGACATTTAGGAGATAGGGCGAGGGAGGTGTTTGTTGGTCATTCTTTACAACATTAAGGTATTAGTTTCAATGCTTTTGGTTATTTTCTATGCATTTGGGGAGGGGTGACCGCCTCTTACCCCTGGATCTGTCACTGATACTTAAAACCTCTCCAGGCACTATCTAAATATTTTTACTGAACACGGCCAAACCATTGAGTTTTCAACAGGTACTCGATGATTGGAAAAACAGATTAAAATCTGTAAGCTTCCGTATTGGACTATCGACTTTTTTCGGATTTCTGTATCAATAATTCTCTCCATGATTTCAATTATCCATTAAGTGGATGGAAAAACAGAATCCATGGGTTTTTGCTGCATCCAGTAAGTAGGCTATCTCTTCATCTGTTAGCTTTTTTTTTTGTTGTAGCAATAGGGAATTCAAACGATTGCTGTATATTTTTCGTAAATCGACAAGGGGAGAACATGCTCCAGTTTGCCTACCCTGAACCCCCCCACTGTAGATGAGAGTCTATTATTGTTTAAATGTTTTTCATGTTAATATTTTAACCGATAATATGTTTGTTTTTTGTACAATACCTATTTGGCACATTCTTAATACAATGGTCCCACTTTTTAGCATTTAACTAGCTATTATTATTATTATTATTATTATTATTATTATTATTATTATTTGGGGTATTTAACGTACACATTCTGGATCGATTGATTATCTCAAGGGTGACCTGGCGGTCTAGGGGTAAGGTGTCAGACTTCTGTTCTGGCGGCCGGGGTTCAATCCTCGGTCGCGGCAAAGATTTATCTGATTACCAAACCCTTCCCTCACCTCTGACAAGACATCTTGTGAATGTGGGGAATGCCAGGCCTCCACCGTGGTTCGGATTCCACGTTAAACTGTAGGTCCTTCATTTCATTTCACAATCACCCTAGCGTAAGTGCGTATAACCCGAACGAGTAGTAAGACGCGGTGCTAATAATAAGATTATCTCAACCCATGGCTTATAAACTAACTTAAATCTAGAACAGACACAAGACCCAGTCCCGGTCGTTAATTCATTACCATAGAAGTGAAAACCTACATTTAACTAACGATACAATTTTTTTTGGCCGTGCTGGGAATCTAATCCATGTTCCTTTACTTAGTATGTGGACATGCTACTAACTGATCTAAGGTGTTGAACTTAAATCTTGCTAAATATTAAATTCGAATACGCTTTGTAAAGTTTGCGAAGTTGAATTGTTAAGAGAATTATTATTTTAGCATAAAGATTTTTCTATCAGAAATGAACATAGCTGCTATAAACATACACACTAATAATGAAATAAAAACAGATTCATAGAGAGTAAATATGATAGATTTAAAACAACATGACCAAATGTCATGTGGTATATGAGTAAGTAATAATTAATGAGCAATGGGATACGCAGTGAAACATTTAAAGATAAAATGCCCCCCTCACCCCACTAAAAAACTCTCGCTCTTATTGAACGCCTTCTTTGTATTTTCCTTTCAACGGAAGGACACATCCTGAAAGGTAACAGTCTTACCTTGATGTATTACATTATGGTCCTGACCATGAAGTTACTTGAGGAAGGTGGCGTAAGATTATAAACCAAATTAAACTGTTGAGCTTCAACTTCAAACTGTGTTGAGAGAATGAGATATATGATACGATAATTAAAACTAATATTGGGTTGTGTTTATTAACGCCTACTGTGTACAAAAACCCACGAAGTTCATAGTGGCATTGTACTATCTGTATGCTAGATTATATTAAGCACCTGCATCTAGGCTTGAACGTGGTCCTTGGTAAATATTTTATTTTGAACCAAACAAGATATTTGATGACAAGAACGGCAAAAGTTCTGATCTTAACTTTGGGTTCCCTTGAATGTTTGTTTTAAAGCGACTGGCCCTTTTCGTTTGGCGTGGAAATGCACAGCCATGGTAACAAACGGTTATCTTCAAGAATTTTTATTGTTTTGAAATTTTCTTTTCGGAAATGGTTCGTTCAAGACTAGAAGAATGTTGATTAAGTTATACTTTTTTATATACACACCTCCTCTATAATTTTAACAGTGATCAGATATCGATAAAATTGATATTTTTTTAATAGAAAACTGCCGAATTCATAACAATAAATAAGAAAATGTAACAATTAATAAACATCGATACATTATCTTAGAAGGATCGTGGAAAAGATTGACATAAACATTTCACTCGTTCTCGAGAAAACTGGTATTTCCAAACGTATGATTTTTCCGCAAGACTTGTCCGGTAACTAGCGCCATCTACGTTTTCCGTGATCCATCTGTTCTTGTTGGTGAGGAAGAATACTTTAGTCGGTTGTGTAGCCACGCCCCGCCTTTCACCCTCCCGCCCACCATCCCACAAAATAGGTTTCAGACTTGCACTCGACAGGGCCAAGGGCCTTAAGTCATCTGGTGATAAAAACATGTTGCTATAAAGCGTAAGCCAAACCCCTAAAATACTAATAAAACCAAAATTATATCATCACAAACGTAACCGACATTTTTTTTCACTGACGAAAAGGGTTTTAGTCTCATTATATAGAAAGGAGCCCTCACACATGGATGACTGTCTCTACCTTCATTACTAGGCCGGGTGGTTCCTTTTGGTTTTTAATCCCTTCGTCCTGGTCCTACCTTACATATAAAAAACAGTCCTTGTTGACCTTGACTTTGAGTGCGAGCCATGGAACATCTGCCCTTCATTATTATGACTTCCGTTCTTGGCTGTAAACAGCCGATAATAGAGCCCTCAGCAGCTATCAAAATAAACACGCCGCTCTAGCGCTACAGGAACCACGAGGGTGAAACAGTCGAATGTGGACCTTTTATTACTATTACTAATGCCTGTCTATCAACTATCAGTATAGGCGGACGCGACCAAAGGACAGTGTTATGCAGCTTTTATAGTAAAACTTTTTTT
This sequence comes from Timema poppense, assembly GCA_902141375.1. Lineage (NCBI taxonomy): Eukaryota > Metazoa > Arthropoda > Insecta > Phasmatodea > Timematidae > Timema > Timema poppense. The sequence continues at coordinate 5,564 of CABFOV010005891.1, forward strand.
TACAAAATAAATCAACTCTCCAGTAGAAACACAGAGTTTAATTTTCTTCACATGGTGATAAAAACAGTTGTTGAATATCTGTCATGAGCTTACCAGCATTAGATGACTAGCTTTCTAAATGAAGAGAAAAAATGGTCATTAAATTCCAGGACATCCTTGATAGATAGATATTCAACCACTGTTGATATCACCATGTGAAGAAAATCAAACTCACTGTTTATTCAGTGGGTCATGAAACGTAATCATCCATAAAAATCCCCAATCCAATTATTTTGATTTTCACAATACTTCCTCTCTCCAAGGAGTAGCGGGAAAATAAAGAAAGGACGTGTAGTATATAGAGTTTTCATAAGCTAGATTGAATACAAAGCCTGTTGCTGACTCTGGACTGCGCATGTGCGGCATGTGGAAAGGCCCATTAAGAAATTAGAGATCATAGCAGTTTGTCACCACCAGAATATTTAATAATTATTTCTGACTGACTGAGCCATCAATCACTATAAAACCATCCCCTATGGCGAAGGTAAAAGTAACGCTTAAAAGAAACAAATAATTATAAACAAATTGTTTGTTGTAAAAGTTTTGACTATTTATATGGGCTTGCATATCATTATGGTACAGCTTATGGGTAGATTAAACTACAGTAGCCCCACGATTTCTTTGGTGCTAACTGACAGCTCACAGCTGATAGCTGGTGGCTTTGAAAAGTTACCAGACCAAATTATGTATCCCTACGCTGAACCATATGATCTAAAAAAACACGTGTTTAGCAGCTGTCACTTCAGACAGTTAAAATGTAGATATATACCTAAATGTTGACTGTCAGAAGTCAACTGTGATCTGTCAGTCAGCACCAAAGAAGCCACGGGGCTACTATAGCTTTGGTAACGTTTGTTAGCTGTTAAATGAGGCTATTTGTGAGGAATCAGCTTCGCCTCCACTAGCGACAAGTCAATACATATTCTAGGATAGAAAGAGGACGGAATAGTCAAGAGGAACGCAATAATACCAATATATTCTTTATCGCATTCCCCAACAATTTCTTTGGCGCATTCGACCGATCCTTTCATAGGGCGAATGCACTTGAAAAATGGAAGGGGGATAGGAAAGTGAAATATGTTGCTCTAAATTTACGCCTCTATGTTATCACTCAATAACTTAATAATGAGAAGAATTAAGTATTTTTTTCCCATATATATATGGTAAACAAATGCTTAATTCTTCTCATTATTAAGTATATATACATTTTTTTTATTTAGCACCTTAACTTACTATTTATTTGGGTTGTCTGTACCCTTGTGTACTAATTAAGCTAGTGGTTTCCGGGATTAGGAAGGTTATATTTATAGAAATCGTATCCGAATTTGCGTGGAGGTGGAGTGGAAAAAAAACATTCAGGAAAAACCCGATCGAGATTTGAACCTCGAGCTTACTGTCATTGGCTGTCTAGTCTACTGTGAGAGTAGCGCGTTAGACCATGCGGGCACAGAAGTGGGCTACATATAATTGAGTTTGTATAGTGGTATCGTGGTAAAAAGGTAGGTTTGGAAAATACATTAATAATAACAACTGCAGTAAATACAAGAAAAAGTAACATTATTACTCTTTTATAGGTAATTATACTGCCCATCAAAAGTGACAGCTGCAGACTATATGACTTGAAGTAAAAGTATATAAAAATGGTTTCAGTAAATTTTCTGTCTAAGTTTCTTCCTATTTGAATCTGACCAAACCTTCTTCATATCTCTCCTCTCCCAGTGCTTTTAGAAAGGCTGTCCTTAAAAATGACAATAAGCAACTGGTCACTTAATTATTAGCCACCCGCTTTGGTGGTCGCCTAGTCTAACGTGCTACCCTCGTGTTAGACTAGACTGCTGAAGACGTGGAGATCGGGGTTTGAATCCCTGTCGGGTGCACTGAGGGTAGCTTTCCCTAAATGGTTTTCCACTCTCCCTCCATGCAAATGTAGGTGCACTTCCTTTATATTAAGTCTTCCTAATCCTTAGTACATTAATGCAATTAGTATCTAGGCGTATAGCCCAAACGGGTATTAAGACGCGGTGTTAAAAAATAAAATCTAAGCCCTATTAAGGTACCTTAAGGCCTTTTTGCGTACATACCGAGCTACAAACATTTATAAACCTCGCAAGTTGAAATGGATGGACTCGAATAAGTTGAAAACTGTACTATATTCATTTGTAAAGGCATGCGTTTTTTTTAAAGGCGAAATAGTAAAAATACTTTCTAACATATTTCTTTTCAAAAATTACCTATAATGTTAATAGCACGGGGGGAGAAATGACTATAATTACCGTAAACTGGTTTCTGCAACAAAAAACCACAAACAATTTCTTGCGAAATTAACAGTGTCTAATGCACGCCATGAAAAGATGTAAGTCGATATGAGGTTTTCTACAAGACTATCTTAGCTTCCTTGCCGTAATAGTATATAGGGAGTACAATCTCTCATGGCACTGATATAAATAGTTTATTATTATTATTATTATTAGCACCGCGTCTTACTACCCATTCGGGTTATCCGCACTTACGCTAATGTGCAATGGTAGAGTGATTTTGAAATGAAGGACCTACAGAATAACGTGGGATCCGAACCACGCTGGAGACCTGGCTTTCCTTACACATAAATTAATCATGCTGATGGTATAAGGATAAGGAAGGTAGAATTGTAGAAGAAATGTAACTACATTAGCGTGTAGAGCATGGGAAACCATTAAGAAAAAACTTAGTACATCTCACCGGATTCTTAACCCGAGTTCCCCTTCTAGTCTTACACGAGAGTGACCTATTAGACGGCGTGACCATTAATGCCGGTATCTTGGTTATTAACGTCTTAGTCTAAGGTCAGTCCCACACTTCTTGTTATGAATTAATTTTTTTTTAACCTCATCATATTCTCATTTATTTTATTGATTGATTTGAAACAAAATTATCTATTAATTTACCATCCAACCAAGCATAAGTCTTCAATTTACTTATTTGTTCAAACACCAAATACTCTGGCTCTGTATTTACCCTTATATTTTAATTTGTTTTTATGTTATTTTAGCTGTGTCTAATAATTCCAAAAATTGTTTGTGCATTTCTAAACTTAAAATTTTCAATTCTGCATAGTATATAATTGTAAATTCTTACACTATTTTCGGACTATTCTTTATCAATCTCATATCTTTGTGACCCAATAAATTACAATTTCTCTTTTCAAGTCTTATCGTATCATTTCGTTAATTAGGTTGATACATTACATACCTACAATTAATAAGCTCATGATGCCAAGCTCTCAAAAACAAAGTGAATAAGCTCAAATAAAAGTCTGCACAAAATGTGTTAGCAGGCCAATTTCTATAGAAAGCCAGTCCAGAATTGCGGATTGATATTGTATTTTGAAAATTTTACACCAACAATAATTAAGGAACTAGTAGGGCCTCTACATAGGTCAGCCACTCCCTTAATTCATCATAATCATAATCATCAACTGTTTCCAACTTGTGCCCGGGTAGATTTAATAAAAATGTCTCCATCTTCCTCTATACTTCAGCCATTCTTCCTCCTTTAATTTGCACACTTTCAATTATCTGCTCCTCCCATCTATTTCTTGGCCTCCCTTCCGGTCTTGTCTAGCTCGGTCTAGTTTTTTTCCCTACATACTTAATTTTGACCCGCTTCTGTGGCCGCGTGGTCTAATGCGCTAATCTCATGTTGGGCTAGACTGCTGAAGACGGGGGAGATCGGGGTTCGATCCCTGTTGGATGTACTGAGAGTGTTTTTTTCTTAAAATGGGTTTCCACGCAAATGTGGGTACATTTACTCTATAGTAAGCCTTTTATAACCTGAACAAGTAGTAAAAACACGGTAATAAAAAAACTTCATTTCCATCCTTTTCTTCGGCATCCTCTCTTTTTCCATCCTCATTACCTGCCCATACCACCTCAATGTTGCTTCCTCTACTGCCTCATATACTCCCTGTACCTCCACTGTTTCCCGGATAACTTCATTCCTTATTCCATTTCCCCTCACGACAGCTAATATGCTCCTCAAAAACTTCATTCCCATGGCCTCCACATTTCTAGTCTCTCTTGCATTCAATGTCCTTGTTTCTCCTGCACATGCGACAATGGGCACATAGTACAACACTTCAAGGGGTCCCTTAATTAGTGTAGTTAAATAAATAGATCTTAGGAAATTGAATTATTAATTACTATACTCATACGTCCTAATACACGTTTGTGCTATTTGCATATTTACATTAATAGGGTATAGCTGAAGAAAGTAAACGTGTGTCCTCATTTTAGGAAAAGTAGGAAAATGTTTAGGAAAAAACACCTTCAGTACACCCAACCTGGATTTGAACCTCAACCACCCTTCACCGACAAATATTACGAGGTTTGCTGCTCCAAAGCAACCTTGATTTAAAATGTTGTCACTCGGTAGGTTACAGATCAAAGTTTAATCTGAAGTTTCTTCATCCATGGATTCACACCTGAAGAAAATTATTGAATTAGAGACCTAAGCACCCACTTTGGTGGTTGAAAGGTCTAAGGTTGCAATAGTCTGGACCTACGTTGACGGGAAGATCAGGGTAAAAATCCCGTTTGGATGTACCAATGAATGTACATTCAACGGATGTACTGAGTGTGTTTTATAATTGTTTTTTCACTCTCTCTTTTTCCATGAAAATACGGCTACACTTCTTCTAAAACCATCCTTACTCATCCTTAACAAATTAACGTGATTAGTAGGCCTACACGCGCGCTCAACCAGAATGAACGCTGCTAAAAAAAATAATGAAAAACTCAATAAATAAAAAAAAATTGAGTTGATTCCCGTACCGGATTTGAATTGCAAATTACTTGTCTAGATAGGAATTTAGATAAAAGACCTAATCCTTGACCACAAAAATACTTCCTTTGTGTCATCTAACATTAGTCTACACAAATGAGTCATATATTCCAAGAATCATCGAATGGACAGCTCACTGGCGGAAATGCAGACAAATTAATTTTTCTTTTGTACACAGCCTGGCGGAGAACACAGTAAGCGCAATCACAATCAAAGAGAACACAGGTAAAAAAACAACTCAATAATGTGGCAGCACGGGACAAATTTATTGTAAGCAGCCCTCTTACTCTTTACATTATATACATTAATACATTTACATTATTTACAGGGTAAGCTTAGGTTAGGTTAGATTTTGTTGATTAAGATTCAAACACAATACGACTCAAATTGAAGTGTGCCGTTCGTGAACGAACCGACAAGCGGTGTTGCCATATGGGGCTTAAAAGACTACAAACAATGGTGCGCCTACCTTGTACGCGTCAGATATACTCCAAAACACACAAATTCGGCGTGTGAACTTTTATTAGGTAGCCACAACCCGCACCTATGACTGGGTAAGCCTGAAATTATTAATTATCCCTAAAGGTTTGCTTGCGCTCTCTCTTGGCCAAAGTGGGTACATTTTATTTTATTTTTACCTTCCTCATCCCTGCTTCACTAGTGGACAGTTCATATTAGATACCCCGAATAGGTATTAATACACGTGGGTGAGAAAAAACAAACGTAGTAACTGTACTTCAGCTACGATAGGAGAGGTGGTGACAGCTAGAAGAAGGTTCATTATTGAAAACAATGGTTGAAAGTAGCTAATGTCAACCTATTAGAGATTATTATTTTCTTAGTAATACTGTATTATCAATGAAAAGTGTTACCCGCTTCTGTGGCCATATGGTCTGGGGCACTAAACTCGTAAAATATCAGACTGCTGAAAACGGTGAGATTGGGGTTCGATCCCATTCGGGTCTACTGAGGGTGGTTTTTACTAAGTTTAATTAATTTATTTAGCACCACGTCTTACTACCCGTTCGGGTTATACGCTTTAAGTACTAGTTACGCTAATGGATTGGGAATTGGGAAGGTTGAATTAGAGGAAGTGAACCCGCATTTGCGCGGAGGGAGAGTGGAAAACCATTTAGGAAAAACCACCCCCACAGTTCACCCGACAGAGATTCGAACCTCGATCTCCCCGTCATCAGCAGTCGAGCTCAACACGACTAGCGCGTTAGCCAACTACGCCACCGAGGCGGGGTTTTCCTAAGTGATTTTCCATTTTCCCCCCACGTAAATGCAGTACACTTCCTCTAAATCTAACCTTCCTAATAAACCGAACGGGTAGTAAAACGCGATGCTAAAAAAAGTGTTATTACTTTTAATAATACTTCCAGCCAATTTTTGCAATAAAAAACCCTCTGCTGTCACTTAACTACCGCAGATGGATAGACTCCACGGTACTTGGGTCTTCACAAAGCAATCCCTGTCTTACTTTGTTTCACCCGAGCAGATGTCGTTGATTGTTCATATAAAAGGAAACAGCAACGGTTTCAACAAGAAACAAAAAAACAACAAATTGGTCATTTTTTAAAAGTTTCTCGGAATCGCTACTACGAGCTGTTACCCAAAAAGTTTGCCACAAACGAGCGAATTTCTCGGAGCACGCGCCTTACAGCTGTCAGTTGGCGAAAAGTACACTTGATTTATATTAAAATAGAGCCGCTTAATACTTTGGACAGATGCTTCTAATCACCACATACCGCGGACGAAACTCCGTTTCAGTTTTTTGTCCACACGTCTTGCTACCTACACGGTCTCTACACGCATATGTAGCCTACTAATTACGTTGATGTCTTAGGTAGGAGGAAGGTTTAATTTAGAGGAATGGTAGCCAAATTGGCGTGGAGGGAGAGTGGAAAAAAACGATTTAGGGAAAAAAACCTTAGTAGGCTATAACCAACTGAACCCATTTCTCCCTGATATCAGCAATCCAATCTATTGCGAGAGTGATGCCTTAGACCATGCGATCACTGAAGTGAGTATTATTTTACTTCCTATCTCACTCATTGTATACCCCTATTAGTCTGATTGACCTTTGGTTCATTTATGTGGACCGTATTAGACAACTTAAAGGGATGTATCAGTGATGTATACAGTAAATACCAGTTTGACTGAACCCCGTTAGTCCGAAGGTAGGTCAAAAAGAGAGGGGAAAAAAATCGATTTTCTCAAAACTCGCTATAACAATTTTGATTACATTTTATATTTAGTCACTGTTTATCATTTATAAATTAGATGGCAATTCTCATTTTCTTATGAAAATGACTTTGAGGGTACTTTATAGGAGCGAAATTTTCAATTTTGATCATTCCTCCGCAACTATTTGAGATACAAAATAACTTATCATTGTAAAAGTGTAGTACTATTAAAGATAAAAATCTTTTTTTCTGAAATATATCTTTATAAAACGAATACTTTCTGAGCTATAAGTGAATATATACACTTAATAATTCAGGTCTTTGAAAATGAATTTGATTCTTATTCTCTTTGGTGGACAAACTGTGCTCCGAGTTCCTAATGCCATAAATTAAGTAACAGCGTATATTATTCATTTATGATCTTCGGTGTAGTGTTCCTATATATACCTATTATCTAGTTTCACAAATCTTACGAGTTTTTTTAGTAAATGTCTATTAATTTAAGATAAAAGCAGGAGAAAGTTTGTGCGGTGCACCGTATCATTTTATTTTCCAACATTCAGATTCGATACGAGATCCGGAACTTTGAGGTAAAATCAAGATTAGTATTCATAAAATAGTGGATTTGACCCATCTCCAATATAAATATTTCAATAAAAATGTAATTGAGTGTGATGAACAGGGCTCGGATTTTGATGACATGTAATTTTTTGTTTTGTTCGTCACATACATTGCTCATAAGTAGGCTATATAAACACTATTCATGATCCCCTGGTGGTAGAAATGAATATTTTATAAGTATTTTTTGTTGTCATTTTTGAACTTAAGCTCGTATTTTCTTGGTTTGGGTGGATTTCGAGTCATTTTTATGCACTCAGGTTGAATAAATGTGTATTTTTTTAAATAATAATACCCGCCTCGGTGGCGTAGTTGGCTAACGCGCTTGTAGTTTTGAGCTCAACCCCTGAGGACGGGGAGATCGAGGTTCGAATCTCGGTTGGGTGAACTGGGGGCAGTTTTTCCTAAATGGTTTTCCACTCTCCCTCCACGTAAATGCGGGTTCACTTCCTCTAATTCAACCTACAACCTTCCCAATTCCTAATCCATTAGAGTAATTAGTACTTAAAGCGTATAGCCCGAACGGGTAGTAAGACGCGGTGATAAATATCATTATTATTATTATTTAATAATAGTCTATCAGGTGACCTGGTGGTCTAGGGGTAAGGTGTCAGACTTCTGTGCTGGCGGCCGAGGTTCAATCCTCGGTCCCGACACAAATTTATCTGATTACCAAACCCTTCCTTCACCTCTGACAAGATATCTTGGGAATGTGGGGAATGCCAGGCCTCCACCGTGGTTCGGATTCCACGTTAAACTGTAGGTCCTCCATTTCATCTAACAATCACCCTACCATTACACATTAGCGTAAGTGCGTATAACCCGAACGGGTAGTAAGACGCGGTGCTAATAGTAATAATAATAATAATAGTCTATCGATATTTTATAAATTCATAAATGTTTCAATCACACAGTTGTCGGTATGAGATGATGTAGTCAATGAACTTTGTATCCTATTGAGTCTTTGCTTGTCTGGTTGTAAAATACACATTCCCGGTGAGAGACTGCAACTAAGCTGGAGAGGGTTGCGTCGGGAGGGGGTAGCTAACAATTCTGAAGCAGGTATTTGTAAATCAATAATACATTTAGTAGAACGCAAGCGTTTGGTTTTAAAGGCTTTCCATTGCATTTTACATTGTAAAGTGCGTGTTTGGTTTAGTAGTGTGAACTTATTACGAGTTTTTGTTCATATTTTTTGGTAATTCTTTGAAAAATTTGATTTTTTTTTACACTCTACAGGTCATTTTATATCTTTCGGTAATCACAATCTAGGCCCTGGTGAAGAGGTATCTTCCAGGTTGATACGGTTCCCGATGTGTCCTTACTGTCGGACGTTATGTTAAGTGTGTCCTTGGAGTGGTATATTAGGACGTCCTTCAGTTGATTGTTGCAAGGTCTGTCAGCGGACAGATGGCGTGGCTCGCAGTCACACAGAAACGATATCATAATGAGTGAGGCGCGTCTTAAGGTGGCCATATTCTCACGAACATCTATATAGATATTAAAAAAAAAGTCTTCAAATGAAGATCAAAATAATCAAAGATGATAAATAATCATTATTATTACTATTATTATTATTATTATTATTATTATTATGAGCACCGCGTCTTACTACCCGTTTGGGTTATACGCACTTACGCTAATGTGTAATGGTAGTGTGATTGTGAGGTGAAATGAAGGACCTACAGTTTAACGTTGGATCCGAACCACGAACCACATTCACAAGATGTCTTGTCAGAGGTGAAGGAAGGGTTTGGTAATCAGATAAATCTATGCCGGGACCGAGGATTGAACCCCGGCCGCCAGCACAGTCAAACACCTTACCCCTAGACCACCAGATCACAGATAAGTAATCATAATGTCGTGTCTGGGCTACATCAATATGTATTTAAATTTGCAGAAAGATGAGAAAATATTAATGTAGCGTCATCCAGGGGACGCCCGAATGTACTAATATTACATCCTCTCCGCGGAGGCTCTCTCCATGTCGATATGAGATGAGAGGGTGATGGTGGTGAATATGACAGGGTAAAGCCAATGAAGATAGTTTCCTAGCACTGGTGACCATGGAAATTATTCCCCTTTAGAGAAAAATGCCCCATTACTAGCTGGGAATTGAATCCGGGACCCCTAAGACAGCTGCCTTGGGCCATGACTATTTTATTCCACGAGGATGGTTTTGAAAAGTCTTATATTTATGTCGAAGGGGATCAAAATTTATTTCTAGCTAGATAATAGACTAGATAGATTTTTCGACCTTATTTGAACCACATGCCATATTTTGTGCATATGTAAATTTGACTGAAAATCAAATTCTTTATATAATATATGTAAAAAAAATAATTAAAACTTTCGAAATGAGCCAAAAAAGCCTTGTGATCAAATACACAGCAAACAGGACCAACACGTTGTACAATCTGCAACACTTTTCCGTTTGTGACGTATATAATTGAAGAGGCCATCATAACGTAATTTAAGTTCTTGCAAAAGAGTTGTTAGTTTTGTCTGTCCTTCGTATGGACAATGGCTACGCATGCACTGTCTTTAAAGTAATAAGGCCATTTAAAGGTAGAATCTTCAGGACTGTCATAAGCCCATACTCCTTCATAAAACTTCCCTACTTCCGATATTGTGTAACATTCACTAAGCTAATGTATAAAATAATGTGTAATCGTATGATTAATAAAGAGAAACCCGCCTCGGTGGCGTAGTTAGCTAACGCGCTAGTCGTGTTGAGCTCAACTGCCGAGGACGAAGAGATCGAGGTTCGAATCTCAGTCGGGTGAACTGGGGGTGGTTTTTCCTAAATGGTTTTCCACTCTGCCTCCACGCAAATGCGGGTTCACTTCCTCTAAAATTCAACCTTTCCAATTCCTATTACATTAGAGTAATTAATACTTAAGCGTATAATACCGAACGGGTAGTAAGACGTGATGCCAAATCATAATAATAATAATAACAATAAAGAGAAAATCACAGCTTTCAAATAAAACTGAAACATATATCTACGGGTTACAAAAACTCATTTAATGAGCCGTTGATTGCAGACTCCTGCTCCAAACCCAATTATTATATAATAACGTGTCTTACAAGCTAATTTAATTCTTGACTAGACAAAATAAAATACCCAGTAGAGTCTTCAATGAAGAATAATTAACGATTCCACCAATATTACATATTTCTGTTTTGCTTAGAATCGAACTCGTGGCCAATAACACGCTAGACTGACGCATTTCCAACTAAACATAGGCATTAGGCTAAAATATATCCTGACAAATTATATAATCAGATAAACTTAAGGACAAATACAAAGAATGGTGACATAAAAAATTGTTTATGTTTTTTATCTTACTAACGTGAAATGATTTATCAACATAATTTCGTGGAAAAAAAGTAGTAAATTGCATCGGCGTGCAACGCCACTTTCTTAATTCCCTCCAAGAGTGATTTTTTATTAGGTAATTTACCTTTGAAAAAGGAGGCTCAATTACAATAACACGCTTTTAATGAGTTCTAACACGAGTAATGATAATAAAGGTTGATCGCTGTCGCGTTGATTACCAAAATAGATTACAGGTAGGTAGGTAGCTTTACAGTCCAATTTTCATAGGAATAGCCCTTTATAACATACATTTTTTTCCTGTCAACATTGATAAAATTTTACTATTGTATTAGTGATATTTAATAGTTGGTGAAACCCGCTTCGATGGCTGCATGTTCTAAGGCGCTACTCTCGCAGTAGACTAGACTGCCGGTTATGGGGAGATCAGGGGATGGTTTTCCTAAATGGTTTTCTACTCTCCCTTCACGCAAGTGCGGGTTCACTTCCTCTAAATTCAACCTACCCTTTAACTTAATTAGTACTTAAGCGTATAACCCGAACGGCTAGTAAGACGCGGTGATTAATAATAATAATAGTGATAATATTAATAAATCATTTACTAAAAGTGACAGCTGCAAATTACATGACTGACCTGACTTAAAAATACGTGAAAGTAGACCTAGTAACTTTTCTAACTGGCAAATAAAAGTCCTTTTTAAGAAAATTGCAGTATAATAAATTATAAAACCTACAGTACATACGCAAGGTGCTATCCGTATGGGGAAAAGTTTCTATATCACCTTGTTAAATGTATGAGCAAATGCTATCCCTCCCCCCCCCCTTACCCTATCAGACTACCCATCCCACCAAACCAGATTAAATCCTAAATACGTGTCTGCTTGAACTAGTCTTGATTTTTTATCATCGCGTCTTACTGCCTGATAAATTACTATAATTGGGTAGGGATGAGGAAGGAAGCATTTTAGAGGTAATCTACCAGCATTTGCATGGAAGGAGAGTGGGGAAACCATTTAAGAAAAACCACTCTCAGTAGACTTGACCGAGATTCGAACCTAGATTTCCCCGTCATAAGCCGGTCAGTTTAACATGAGAGTTACCTCTTATGGACCGTTTAGACTGTGCTTTTCCTTTCAGGTAGCATGCCGCATGCAACTAGACGCACAGGAGATGCACGCTGAGGTATGTGCCTGCGTATGTTTCAAATGTTGCTGCGCTGGGGACCCCGTTGCAACAATCTTGCCCCACAGTCACTTGAGGAATGCCCGAGGTGGTGTCGTGGGTTTGTCTAGTTTGTAGTGTAGTTGTGTTTTCCGTGAAAGTTTTTATGTTGATGTTTTTTTCTATGATGGAGTGGAGTGCCGAAAACCCAAACGAATTCATCAATGACTATCAGAGCCATCCATTGCTGTGGTGGTCGTCACACACTGACTACAAAAACCGCGTGAATTTGAGAGATGCGACAATCTCTAGGTGTGGTTTGTTTAAGCCATAAAAATGACGATAGCTTCAGCAAAACCAGCAACAAGTACGTTCCTCGACAACTCTTGAACTCGCTTCATTGGCCGTGTGGTCTAACGCGATAGCCTCGCAGTAAACTAGACTGCCATTGACTGGTATATCAAGGTTCGAATCTCGGTTAAGTATATTGAGGTATTTTTCCAAAATGGTTTTCCACTCTCTCTCTCTCTCCACGAAAATGCGAGTACACTTCCTATTATTATAACCCTCTTATTCCTTAAAACAATTAGCGTAATTAGTACATAACCGTATAACCCGAATGGGTAGTAAGACACCGTGCTAAAAAATAATCCCTAAGCGCACAAACGCGTGGAAAAAGATGCAACAGTGATGACAGGTCAGGTTGAATGAGGCATGATGCAAGAGGGATGCTGCAAAACGCACCGCAAGAGACATGCCTCTGCGCGTATAACGTCGCGTGAAAACGGCATGAGTCTAACTAAACACACCTTTCGACTATCCGGTCATTGAAGTGGGTTTATAGAAAATTAAAAATAAGTACATACATCAAATCAAATTAACATAATGTACTTTCTCTCTACACTGACCAACAAAAACTGTTAGGACGATGATCATATCGTTGAGTCGTTAACAAGTGTGAACATCTGTGTCGTACCAATGATATTCCCACGCGGGTATGAGACGGACAGAAGACTGTCACATGGAATATATATTGACAAATTACAGGTCTGTTAATTAATACACATATAGGGAAGTATCTAAAGTGTTGTCACGCTCAGGTACTACCACGAGATCCTAATAACTGTCCCAATAATATCAGCTCTTGACAATTCAGTGCTTGCTTCTCTGTGTCACACTACATCCGGTGCAATTGAGAAGGGAAGTTTGGGACGAAGAACACCATTTATAATGTTTACTATCCCATTGAGTGAATTATATTATTATTGTTATCATTATTATTATTATTATTATTATTATTATTATTAGCACAGCGTCTTACTACCCGTTCGGGTTATACGCACTTACGCTAATGTGTAATGGTAGGATGATTGTGAGATGAAATGGAGGACCTACAGTTTAACGTGGAATCCGAACCACGGTGGAGGCCTGGCATTCCCCACATTCACAAGTTGTGATTAATACACGTCTTACCCGAGGTGAAGGAAGGGTTTGGCAATCAGATAAATCTGTGCCGGGACCGAGGATTGAACCCCGGACCCGTGAATTATATTAATTGTTTCTTCCTTGTGTATTTACTTAGTCCTATATTTGTAAGCTTATTATGCCTATGATTCTTTTGTTTTAGTACCACGTCTTAATATCTGTTCAGTTTATACGCATATGTACTAATTATGTTAATGTGTTAGGGATAAGAAAGGTCGAATTTAGAAGAAGTGTACCCATATCTGCGTGTAGAGCTGAAAACCATTTAGAAAACCCCACCTCAATTACATCTGAGTAGGATTCAAACCCCAATTTCCTTGTCATCGGAAGTCTAGTCCATTGCAAGAGTGACGCCTTAGACCATCCGGCCACCGAAGCTGGTGCTTGGGATTTAACTTGCGTGTCATCTTGTGACTAAGCTTGTGAATACGCATGTGCATCATTTTGTGAAGAGGTTTGTAGATCAGCTTGTATATCAACTTTTAAATAATATTGTGAATTAGTTTGTAAAGAGATGAGCAACATATTTTTCAATGTCGCCCCAAGTTTGGCGAATGGGATGTGAAATTCACCACACCATGTACAAATTGAGAAAATAGGTTGCCCAATCGAAGGGTTCGGCCAGACTGACAAGCGTGCGAGCAAGCGAGCGCGTAATTAGCAGATAGCTTTCGATAGTTGTTGACAAAGAGACAAAAGTTCGAATCTTGGCTCAGTGAACTGAGGGTGGTTTTTGACAAGTGATTTATTGTTGTGGTTTACTCATTCTCTCTCCATACGAATGGTGATTCTTATTTGTAAAGGCCTACTTTGATTATAATATTGGAGTATTTTAACATATAAGTTTTACATATATATACACACACATATAGGTAGGGTTTATGATCTTACCAATTAAATTAGGCCATTTGTAGCAAGTGTGCTAAGTCTATCGATAGTAATAAAAATGTCAACTTGAGAAGTTTTCCTATCACTCAATGAACCAACATAAAATAATATTGCCTAGCGCCTGTAAACTAGACTGTACCGGCTCGAGTGCGCGCTCTTGAAAAATAGAACCATTTCTATCTTCCAAGCGTCGCTCGCTCGCTCCAGTCTGGCCACCTCTCATCACACCAATGTGTTCTATTTTATATTTTAGTCGCTCGCTCAGTCTGGCCGTCCCCGAACACATAAAACAACACATGGTTTGAGCACGTTTATTCAAAACATGTATGTATACCTGTATATATAAGCTATGCGTGTCTGGAATACATTACTGTAGTCAGTGCCGGATTAAGGTACTTGGGGGCCCTATTTACTTATGCCACGTAAGATTCCCCAAGACTTTATAGAACACGAATTTAAAAGTTTAAATATAAAGAAGCATTGGAATATCAAATGTTGAGCAGATTATAAATTTTAAATCTTAGCAAAACACCGTTTTAAATCAATATTATAGTTACAATCAAACAAAAATAAGTACAAAAGTAAACATATGCTACAAGTAGAAATGTCAATTTGAAATGTATTTTTAACTGCCTTAATATTTGCGAATGTTTGCACAACATCGTCAATTGACAACTGTCTTGTAATATCATAATGTTTAATTTCATTCATTCATTTCTGTTTCCAGCTTGTTGCCTGGGTAATATATTTACCACTACCGGCCAGTCGTAGCTTCATATGCCTTATAAACTCATTATCAATGATAAATTTTCGGCCATGACGGGAACCAAACCCAGAACCCTTAACTCAAAAGGTAGATACGCTACCGACTGAGCTAAGCTGTCGGACTGATTTCATGCTCTAATGACATGATAGCAAGAACTTCAAGTATTGATTCAAGCATTGTTGACCGTGATGTATTTTTAATTACGGTAAGTTTTGAAAAAGAGCACTCTGCTTCAAAGTTGGTTAGAGGGGCTACCAAATACAATTTAAAAGTAGTAATTACATTTGGAAAAATATCAATACAATTATTATCATACATATATTTATCAATGTTTTGGTAACTTACTACATCCACACTCTTGATAAAGTCAGAGAACTGTAACAGTTCCAGTTAAAAAGATTCATCAAGATCCTCATTGTAAAATCTTAAACAATTATTAAGCGAAATTTCGTCCATAGTATTTGAAGTTTTGCAATAAACTCAAAATTGAATTGTGATTGAAAATTGTTGCAAGACTGTAGGATATTATTAAGTATAACTTATCAACTATCACACACACGCACACACACACACACACACAAATCACATAAATAAGGCCATAAAATTGAGTTTTTAAAGTTGTTCAGGAGCCGTGGCCGGGGATGCAGCCCCCCGTAACCCCCCCTCACCCCCTTAATCCGGTAATGCTCGTAGACCAGTTTGCGGAAAGATTAGCCAGTAATTATGTATCGTTGCCCAGGGGACGCCAGAACGTACTAATTGTACATCCTTTCAGTGGAGACTCTTTCCATGACCTGATGAAATGAGATGATAGTGATCTATAATAATAAAAGGAAGTGTTTGTCTGTGTGTGTGTTTGTGTGTTTGTTTGTGTGTTTGTTTGTGTGCGATGCCCAACCAAATCTACGGCACGCAGATAAATTATTAACATAGATGGACGGAAGGAGTTCCGAATGCACCTCGAAGCCAGATTTTTAATTTTTTCACTAGCTTTTTAATTATGTTAGTTTTAACAAATTTTTATGCCAGGCCTCCACCGTGGTTCGGATTCCACGTTAAACTGTAGGTCCTTCATTTCATCTCACAATCACCCTACCATTACACATTAGCGTAAGTGCGTATAGCCCGAACGGGTAGTAAGACGCGGTGCTAATAATAATAATAATAATAATAATAATAATAATAATTTAACAAATTTTTGAAGAAAGTTTTGGTAATCTAGTTTACAATTAGGTTTCAGAGATAACTGCGATAAAAATATTCCGCATCCTTCTAGGGGGAAAATAAAATGTGTGTGAAATCGACAAGGAGAAAACAGAGAAAGACCACACGTTTCAGAGATGGCGTTTCATTTTGAATTTATAGATGGCAGCACAGGCGGGCGGGATCGCTAGTAGTGAGTATGAGGGTGTGGAACCAGTGGAAACACTTTAACCTAATTTAACCCTAACCATCCAAACCCCTGTGACAGCTAGGTTAATTTCCCTCTAGATAAAAAATACTCATGGTACCAGCTGAGAATTGAATCTGGGACCTCTAAGCCCATAGCCGGGTGCGTTGACCACTGTACCACAGGATTGGTGAAGTACATTTTGACTACTCAGCTATAAATGCCTTAGACGAAAATAGTAGGAAAATGTTTGAATTTAAAATGTAAGATAATTCAATGCAAATTTTGACAATCCTTTGGTCTGAAGGCAGAGTTGAAACGAACTATTGTTAAATGCAGCGGAGGGGAGAATTGGGGAAGAAGTATGTTTTAATGTGAGAGCTAGCAAACTCAAATTCACCACACTTTTAGAGGAAATTCACCACTAGTGGCGATTGGCGACAGGCAGTCCCACCCCGGGTCCCAGGTGTCATTCTTTCAATAGACTGTACTGTCAATTGCTGGGAGATCGGGGGTTCAAATTCCGGTCGGGTGAACTGACAGGAGTTTTTCTTAAATTATTTCCCACCTTACCTCCAAGCAAACACAGTTAAACTTCCTCCAAATTCAACCGTTCTCACCTTTAACACATTAGCGTAATTAGTATATAATGCGGATAAACCGTACGGGTAGTAAGACGCAGGCCTTAAAACAAATCTTGTGAATTTACTTGTGAGTCATCTTGTGAATACGCTTCTGAATACACCTGTTAGCCAACACGTTAATAAGATTGTGAGTCATCTTGTGAATCAACTTATGGATCACCTTGTGACTCAGTTTGTGGATTAGCTTGTGAATCATGCTGTGGCCGCGGGAAGGGTCATTACTCATTAGAAACTGTCTAGCTGTCCTAGAATGTGTGTTGTTGGGTTAACCAGTATCAAGGTCAACCTTCTCTCAAGGGAAGGCGTTGGTAGGGGGTGTATCTTTAATACTCTTTCCTAGGGTCACTTTTGGGGCAATCAAGATTTGGGGGCCACGATAGTAAAATCATATTTTTTTTTTTAACACCGCGTTCGGGTTATACGCTTACGCTAATGGTTTTCGAAATGAAGAAGGATATATTTAGAGGAAGTATAACCGTATTCGAGTAGAGGGAAAGTGAAAAACAGTTTCGGAAAAAACACCGTCAGTAAACCAGAACGAGATTCGAATCTTGATCTAGTCTATTGCGAGAGTGATGCCTTAGACTATGCGGCCACCGAAGTAGATTTTATATTGCTAATCTTGTTAATGAAAAGTAATCAAAATAACAGAAAGCAAAAATAAACACGTTTATTTTTTTATAAATCATTGTCAACTAACTCAACTTTATTTATTACAACTACATTTTACGTTTATAATACATAGGTACATGTATACATTTATGTAATTTTAACGAGTCGTACCAAGAAGAAAAATCATCTAAGTCAACTTTCTTGTTTGTCCAAGTTAACAGACTTTGTCTACCTTGATTTTCTTATTAACGAACATTTAGGGTACCTTTCAGAAAATTCAAGTTTTTTTCGCGGTCAAAATTGGTAACATTCTACTGTATTATTTAATAATAATTAGCACCGCGTCTTACTACCCGTTCGGGTTATACGCTTTTTAAGTACTAATTACTCTAATGGATTAGGAATTGGGAAGGTTGAATTCGAGGAAATGAATCCGCATTTGCGTGGAGGGAGAGTGGAAAAACATTTAGGAACCCCCCCCCCAGTTCACCCGACCGAGATTCGAACCTCGATCTCCCCGTCCTCAGCGGTTGAGCTCAATACGACAAGCGTGTTAGCCAACTACGCCACCGAGGCGGGTTACTATATTATTATTATTTTATAGATATTGATTGGTAGTATCTATCAAAAGTGACAGCTGCTGATCACATGATTTGACGTATGAATACGTGAAAGTTGATCTAGTTACTTTTATAACTGTCATATGTACGTCATTTTGTAAGAAAATGGGGTTATAGTAAAGTCCAGCGTATTTTTGTGCTAACCTACATTCAAATATTTTTTATGACACCAGGAAACCTGTCATAATAGTGTCCATAGAGTCACCGATTTATGTTAATTATATATAGATTTTAGATTAATTAATGAAAGTTTAATTTGACAATCCTCAAAGTAAATTATTTTTATTTAAAAAATTTGAAAACTGAAATCGGTTTTGTATAGCTTAGTAAATCACTGTCGAAAGAAATGATCATTTTCTGAAAATTTGACTTTCCCTTTGAATATTTTTGATTTTTGAAATTTTGAGGCACATCTTTGGTGTACAAGTGTTTGAAAAATTAATAAAAATTAAAGAGATTTGAAAGAGTAGAACTCTGGGAATAACTGTCGAAAGGATTCGCTTCAAATTATTTTAAATGTAGGGGAGACCCATCTATTGTGGGTTTTCTAGGAGCATAGTGATCAATCACCCCGGTTTAGTTTCTGTATTGGTGCTGCTATCTAGCCAGCACCTTGGGAAATTGATCACTATACCTCCCGTGTTCATGCATCGTTTTTCAATTTAAAGAATAATATATTTATATGCCGTTATAACCGTACATAACAAGATATATAATCGGTTGGTTATTTAAACCATCATAATAATTATACACATTCATACACTTGTCATTGCACTATTATCAGCATAAAGTTATCCCTAGTTGAAGGTGGCTGCTTCATCTCATAGCTCGTGATCTTGATTAATCGCTCACATATAGATGAAGAGTTGTGCACGTCCATTACAGACTCTGCCTGAAAATATGAGTGAAGAATGACACTAAGCACTGGACGACTCCTAGATAGCTTAGTGGTTAGAGAATTGGACTTCTAAGTCAAAGATCCCGGATCTCGATTCCATTGTCTAGGTGTCATTTTTTAATTTGAAGGATATTATTGCCTTGCTTAGCTAAGAATTCCTAGTAATTCCAGGCCATGTTTATCATGACATTAGAAAGCAACTATGTGTTAATGTCTCTACACATGATGAAATGAAAACAGTAAGATTAAAATACTGGTTCTGCACAGAAACATTTTAATAATAAAATATTCTATTAGAAACAAATTTATTATTAAATATCTTATTTGAATTCGATTCGAATAATTTTTAATTATTAAATCCAGATTCTAACTCTAGTTAGTAAGTAAAGATTCATATGTGATTGGAAATTTTAAATCTTTGATTGGTACAAGCTTATACTGTATTTCAATAAGAGTGTTAAGAATGAAAAAAATATAGAAAATATAAGGTTATAAATCTGTTGATATCCATAGTAGCATAAAACTATGAAATTTAAATGCCTATGACGGGAATATCGATGTTGAAATCTCAGTTGAGTGTATTGAGGTGTTTTTATTTGCTAAACATTTTTGATTTCTCGCACTCCTAAGGTAGATAAATTATTGTGATAGTAAAAAAAAAATCCAACTAGAGATTTTAATTCATTTTTATTTTATTTTTATTATTTATTTGAGGTATTTAACGTGCACTTTCTGAACCGACTGATTATATTAGTATACTAAAATTTCTACAAGCGAGAGCGAAAGGCCCTACCAATTATGTCAAGAAAGGTATTTTCACAAATCTCTCAGGGTTCTTTTAATACCACAATCGACATGTCACCAACGGCTTTACTTCCCCTCCCAAGGAAGTTGCGTAACGGATTTTTATCACTCAAAGAAAAATTCGTCGCCATGCCTGGGTTTGAACCCATGAATATCCGCTCCTGAAGCGAGCATTTTACCCCAAAACTACCGAGGTCGACTTGATGGATGTCGACGTTTCAAGCACGACGACCTGAACCCGAAAAATTATTTTTTTGCGACGCCATCCGTCTGTGTCTCGGACTAGAACCGAAATTGTTTTTACCGGTCGGGCTAGAACTTGGTATCTTGAATTTTCATAAGGTTCTTCAGATGTGTTTTTTGGAATTATCCTTCCAACCCTAAAACTAAGGATAGCTTACTTATAAGTGAAAAGAAGAAAAATATATTTTCTCAAATTCAACTCTATCGATGTTTTATTAATTATTATATCTAATCACTGTTTAACACTACAGACAAGATGGAAACTCTCAATTTCCCATGAAAATGACTTTACGTAAGCGCAAACTTCCAATTTCGATCTTATCTCTGCAACTATTAAAGATAAGAAATAACCGGCCATCGCAAAGTTGTAATGCTATTAAACATAAAAACCTTTTGTTTTAAATATATTTGTATAAAACTAATATCGTTCGAGATATTGGCAAATATATATATTTTAAATGTAGTTTTGGGAAATTGTCATGCTATTTGCTGAAGAGATATGTTTCTTCTTTTTCAACATGTTTCTATAACAGTGTATATTATTTCATTCATGCTCTTTGAGAAAGTGTTTCTACACAATACTTAATGTCTCGTATCACGTGTTTTACAAGTTTTATGTAAATCTCTCCACTTTTAGGCAAAGGAGCCAGGAAGTCTCTGCTGTGACTGTAAAAATTGACAAATTATATTACTAAATCTTAATAATTTAGAATTTTCAAAGATTAAAACTTAAATTTTTAACTTAAATTTTCAAACATATTATAATTATGTAGTCTTGTATAATGCTAATTTTTAAAGTATTTTATGTTATTTTAAATATATCTAATATTTTAATTCCTAAACATTTTAAAAGCAATTTTTCATCTTACCGTACAAACTATACAGTACCACAGTTTCTTGCCAATCCTATCTTTTATAACATTCGTTACAAACTTCTTTAAATGTTTTATGAATATATTAAAACATTACGGGTGATTAAATTTTTTATTTTTCTATCTTAAGAATATGACCACGTGGCCCAATGGATAAGGCGTCGGACTTCGAATCCGAAGATTGCAGGTTCGAGTCCTGTCGTGGTCGCATTTTTTTAAATTGCCACACAAATCCAGTATTTGTGTTTATTAGAACCTCACAAAGTTCTTGAAAGTTTTTTTTATCACCGCGTCTTACTAACTGTTTGGATTGTACGTTTATATACTAATAATTACACCAGTGGCTTTAGGGATTATAAATATTATGTTAAAGGAAGTGTACACGCATTTGCTTGGAGGGAGGGTGGAAAACAGTTTTGGAAAACCACTCTAAGTGAACCTGACCGAGATTCAAGCTTTGATCACCCAATCATTGGCAATCTAGCCTATTGTGAGACTGTCACCTTAGACTATGCGGCTACCTAAGAGGGTTTTATATTACTAATCTTGTTAATGAACACAAACCAAAATAATAGAAGGTTAAACATAACACTAGTTTTGTATAAATTATTGTCAACTAACTCAACTTTATTTATTGTATACTATACAAACATTCATGTTTACATCTATATAATGTTAACGAGTCGTACCAAGAAGAAAAATCATCTAAGTCAACTTTCTTGTTTGTACAGGTCAACAGCTTTTTTATACCTTGATTCTATTAGAAACATTTTCATAATTATTTCTATTTGGATTATATTTGAATCATTTTAAGATATTAAATTTAGATTCGAATTTGAGTTAGTGAGTAAAGATTCATATTCGATTTGAAATTTAAACTCTTTTATTTGCACAAGGTTATATTTTAAAAGGTGTTAAAATTGAAAAGAATATAAGGCTAAAAACCTGTTGATAATTACAGCACCTAAACCCATGCAGTTATACAAGCACACTCTTAATGGTTCTCGGTAAGCAAATGTGTCATTAATTTCTCTGGGTGCTATAAATTTAACTGTCTATGAAAGGAATATCGGGGTTAGAATCTCAGTCAGATGTTTTGAGAGTTTTTTAGCTAAATATGTTTTATTTCTTGAACCTCTTAGGTAAAGAAATTATTGTGATAGTAATAATAAAAAAGCCAACTAGAGATATTGGTGAATGTTTAGTTTATTTTTATTTAGGGTATCTAACGTGCTCTTTCTGAACCGACTGATTATATAGGCAAACGAGAATTTCTACAAGCGAGAGTGAAAGAGTCTAACAATTTTTCAGAAAAAATATTTTCACATACCTTCCAGGGTTCTTTTACATGTCACAATTGAAATGGGACCAACGGCTTTACTTCCTCTCCCAAGGAAGTTGCGTAACGGATTTTTATTGCCAGAGAAAAATCCGTCGCCACGCCTGGGTATGAACCCACGAATATCCACTCATCAAGCGAGCACTTTACCCCAAGACCACCTCGCCTGGGTATGAACCCACGAATATCCGCTCCTGAAGTGACACTTTACTCTAAAACCACCACGCCTGGGTATGAACCCATGGATATCCGCTCCTGAAGCGAGCACTTTACCCCAAGACCACCTCGGTTGGGTATGAACCCACGAATATCCGCTCTTGAAGCGAGCGCTTTACCCCAAGACCACCACGCCTGGGTATGAACCCACGAATATCCGCTCCTGAAGCGAGCACTTTACCCCAAGACCACCTCGGCTGGGTATGAACCCACGAATATCCACTCCTGAAGCGAGCACTTTACCCCAAGACCACCTCGGCTGGGTATGAACCCACGAATATCCGCTCCTTAAGTGAGCACTTTACCCCAAGACCACCTCGGCTGGGTATGAACCCATTAATATCCGCTCTTGAAGCGAGCTATTTACCCCAAGACCACCGAGGTCGACTTGATGGATGTCGACGTATCATGCACGACGCCCTGAACCCGAAAACATATATTTTGCAACGCCATCCGTCTGTGTCTCGGACTAGAACTTAAATCGTTTTTACCGGTCGGGCTAAAACATTGTAGGTATCTTGAGTTTTCATAAGGTTCTTCAGAGGTGTTTTTCAAATGATCCTTCCAACCATAAAATTAAGGGTAGCTTACTTATAAGTGAAAAGAAGAAAAATATCTTTTCTCAAATTCAACTCAAACGATTTTTTATTAAATATTTTATCTAATAACTGTTTAACACTACAAACAAGATGGAAACTCTCAATTCCCACGAAAATGACTTTGTGGGTACTTTACGTAAGCGGAAACTTCCATTTTCGATCTTATCTCTGCAACTATTAAACATAATAAAATCTTGTTTCCGACATATTTGTATAAAACTAATATCGTTCGAGATATTGGCAAATATATATATTTTAAATGTAGGTTTGTGAAATTGTCATGCTATTTTTGAACAGATCTGTTACTTCTTTTTCAATATGTTTCTATAACAGTGTATATTATTTCATTCATGCTCTTTGATAAAGTGTTTCTACACAATACTTAATGTCTCGTATCACGTGTTTTACAAGTTTTATGTACATTTCCACTTTTAGACAAAGGAGCAAGAAAGTCTGTGCTGTGATTAAAAATTAACAAATTATATTACTAAATCTTTATAATTTAGAATCTTCCAAGCATAAAAATTCAATTTTTAACTTAAATTTTCAAACATCATATATTTTAATTATGTAGTCTTGTATAATGCTAATTTTTAAAGCGTTTTATGTTATTTTAATTGCATATAATATTTTAAGTCCTAAACATTTTAAAAACCATTTTTCAACTTACCGTACAATTTATACAGTACCACAGTTTCTTGCCAATCCTATCTTTTATAACATTCTTTACAAACTTCTTTAAATGTTTTATGAATATATTAATAACATAACGGAGATTAAATTTTTTATTTTTACACACAAGGAACATGACCACGTGGCCCAATGGATAAGGCGTCGGACTTCGAATCCGAAGATTGCAGGTTCGAGTCCTGTCGTGGTCGCATCTTTTTTAATTTCCCCACAAATCCAGTATTTGTGTCACAAAGTTCTTGAAAGTTTTTTTATCACCGCGTCTTACTAACTGCTTGGGCTGTACGTTTATATAATAATAATTACACTAATGGTTTTAGGGATTAGCAAGATGATATTAAAAGAAGTGTACCCGCATTTGCTTTAAGGACAAGGGGTAAGACATTTTGGAAAAACCTACCTTTGAGATTCGAACTTCGATCTCTCCGTCATCAGCAGTCTAGCCTTCTAAATCAGTAGCGCGTTAGACCATGAGTCCACCGAAACGGGTTTGAAAAGTTGGTTTAGAAAATAGATTAGGCTGAATAGTAAAATACATATATTTTCAAAAATCAAGGGTGTGTTTAATATTATAAGCTAACATTATTATACTTATCATTTAAATTGTCATTTTTTCCCCAGCGCGTGTCATGACCCTTTTAATTCACACACATCTATATTATTATTATAATTATTATTATTACTATCACTATTATCACTGCGTCTTATTATCTGTTCAGTTTATATGCATATATGATAAATAGGCTACTCTAATAAGGTAGGTAGGTGAAAGAAAGTATTTTAAAG
This sequence comes from Timema poppense, assembly GCA_902141375.1. Lineage (NCBI taxonomy): Eukaryota > Metazoa > Arthropoda > Insecta > Phasmatodea > Timematidae > Timema > Timema poppense. Next base: position 30,581 of record CABFOV010005891.1, read on the forward strand.
TCAATCTACCCACATTTACGTGGAAGAAGAATTGGAAGACGTTTAGAAAAATAAAACACCCTGATTAGAATTAACCGGGATTCGAACCACAATATCTCCATCATCAGTAGGCCAGTCTAACACGAGAGGGTTGCCTTAGACCAGGGGGGGTTCAACGTTTTTCACTCCAAAGGCCAAAACTTACTATCGGTTTGCACCGCGGACCGAAGATATATTTAGCAACCCCCTTAACTTACTGTATTATAGACCTAATAACAACACTTAATGAACAATAACTTTCAATACTTATATTTATATATTTATACTTATATATATTAATATAATTACATATGTACATATATATATATATATATATAATATTTTTTGTTGGTAAAATCCTTCAAATTTTATTGACAGAAAAAGTTTACCCTCCCAAAAATGCTGAAATATGTTTGCAGTCATACCTTTACAAACCAACTTATTATTATACAAAATGTATATACTGTATTTATACATATCATTCTAAATCAAATAAATGCGTAATAAAATGCAATCATGACCTTTTTAAAAAAGAATATTTTTATTTGAATCATTAGCTATTTCACAATTGGTAGACTACCACATAAGTGCCACCCAGTGGTTCCCTTTAATTTTTCTTCAGAAAACCGTGAGGACCATATTTTCAGTAAACGTGGGTCGCATTTAGCCCGCGGGCCACCAGTTGGCCCACACAATACCTTAGACCATTTGGCAACGGAGGTAGGTCGCAACTAGTTTAATCCCGTTAATTTACTAGTAATGAGTAAGTTATAATTTAGAGGAAAATTTATCCGCATTTACGTGATAGGAGAACGGTAAAACATGGGAAAATTCATCCTTAATACACACGATTGGGTGACCATCCCGTCACGCAAAACCAGACTAAATTGACTTTACATTTAGACCACGTGCCCACAAGCTGTGTTTATATTTTTAAAATTACAGTCTAAAATATTTGTTTGCCGCAAGCACCATTCATGAGCAATATTTTGCCAAAAATTAAATAAACATTGATAGAGTAAGTCAAATATAAATTATATCTAACAAAATTTGCTTTGTATGGTCGACATCCAAAGAGAAAACAATCCAAATCCCCTTATCCGCAATTCAATACAAAAACAATTGCACACCATAAGCTCTCGCTCTAGTGAACGAACAAAAAACACTCGAAATGCGAAACAAATATGTATTTATTTTTCAATCTATAAACACTTCTCTAATTATTATTTCATCGAATAATTGATCCATGCTTGCGGTGTTCTCTCTTGTAGTCTTTTAAAATCGATAATCGGTTAAAAACAAGTTTTGTTATTCTATAAGAGTTGTATCAACATCTAACAGATGGCTCTCGCGAAGTAAAATATTTCTATGAGATGAAAAAGGAGAATAGAAACAGAAAACTGTGCTTGCCATTTCGAAAATCAAAAAACACTGTAAACAGCAAAATCAAATTATGGAGAACTTTATAACAAAACAAAATTTAAATGAAAAGACGAGTATATTATGAAAATGTTCTATAAATATTAAAAGCTCGCTTGACTATGAAACAATTTACATAATTAAGGACGCCACCTACTTGAAATAAAATATTTCAAACCCTGGTATATCTAATGACAATTCCAAAATGTCATAACAGACAATTATGAGATAATCGAGGATTGCTTTAGTGGTTTTAAAACTTCATAGTTGCCATTCCGCTAACAAGTAAGTACCTCGGTGTGAGGATATTTCACATCAGACGGTGCCTTTAAGACTTTTTTTTTATAAACTATAATATTATGTCTATTCTCTTAATTTTCAACCAAATCAAGTCTATAAATGAGAATTTGATTTTCTTAAAACTAATCATTGCAAAAACACGCACTGGTGGCCGGCCACGACGTATAAAGCAGTAGACACGTACTGCCCAAAATTTCTGTTGACATAAGGGGGCGTTCTAGTATTAGCTAAGGACCTTGGGGTAAAAGTGGGGTTCAAGCTTTGATTATTTTTGATGACAAGGGTAAAGGGGGCTAAGAACAATGCTTACGTAAGCCAGAAAGAGACGCGCAAGAATGGCGGAGTGACCCAGCCAAATAATGATTAAAAGTGTCGAGACGAGGATTTAATGACCTTGTCATCGGTTTAAAATTGGTTTAGGTTTTTTAATAAGAATAATTATTAACGAATTCGCTAATAAATTTTTAATAATTTAAATTAAGTGTAAATTTTGTTGTTTTGTTTTCATATCTTTTTTAATTTAGCCTGTTTAGTTCAGTAAATTTAAAATTCAATCGACAACCGTGTTCACTGTGCATTATTTTACACCATTAATTATCAACACCTTTATGTTAATAATTACCAACAATTTATAGCTTAAATAAAAAGTAATGAGTATTCCTGTCTAAAAATAAAAATAAAAAGTTGACAAATACAACGTAAACAAGACGAGGGAAGGAGGGCCCCTAGGGTGGTTGCTTATTTTTGCTTACAAAAGGAAGAAGGGGTCCAAAATGGGGGAAAAAAAGTACTTGCGTAATACTTTAACGCCCCCTAAACGTTGCGGGTCATATCCCAAATGGATGCAGTGTAGGAAGAGGAAAGAGTTTTTTCATTTGGGACTTATCACGTTGGTTTTCATATCCACCCTCAAAGTAAATTGGATTGAGCCATCTTAAGGCTAAGTTCTTACTCCTTACCCTTTAGATCAGGTCGTTAGTAGCATTGTGTTGAATATATGAAAAAAAAAACGTCTAAAAATAAATAGAAGCTTTGAATTGAAGAGAGTACGCTAACCTCTTCAAAGAATTCAATAACATTAATTTCGAATGAGGTTGGTAAACCATCCTTTAGATGAAATAACCAAAATTAACCTGACCACAATTAAGCTCTAGGTGAAACCACCAAAATTAACCTGACCACAATTAAGCTCTAGGTGAAACAACCAAAATTAACCTGGCCACAATTAAACCACAGGTGAAACCATCAAAATGAAACCGATTACGATTAAACCACAGGTGAAACCACTAAAATGAAACTTATTACGATTAAACCCATGGTGAAACCACCAAAATGAAATTGATTACGATTAAACCACAGGTGAAACCCCCAAAATGAAATTTATTACGATTAAACCTCAGGTTAAACCACCAAAATGAAACAGATTACGATTAAACCACAGGTGAAACCACCAAAATGGAACATATTACGATTAAGCCCATGGTGAAACCACAGAGATTAACCTAATCACGATTAGGCCTTAGGAGAAACCACAAAAATTAGCCTGGTCACGATTAAACCACAGGTGAAACCATCAAAATGAAACTTATTTCATTAAACCCATGGTGAAACCACACAAATGAACCTGATCACGATTAAGCACCAAGAGAAACCACAAAAATTAACCTGGTCACGATTAAACCTATGGTGAAACCACACAAATGAACCTGATCACGACTAAACCAATGGTGAAACCACCCAAATGAATCCGGTCAGGATTAAACCCCGGGTTAAGCCACCCAAATGAAACTGGTCACGAAAAGCCACAACGGATGAAACCATCCAAACGATTCAAGAGTGGGATATCTCTTGCCAGTCACCCTATACCCCGACTTACAGATGTTGAGTCTTGTGGAGTGGCGTCCTGCTCCCTCCATCACTCAACGACCCGGACTGGCAGATGGTGGTTGAGGGAAAGGAGAGGACCTAACCTATCTCAAGCGTCTGGGGTTTTGTGTAGGTAGGGTAGGTCCCTATTGTTCCGACCACCCCCAACATCATACCTGTACACTGTGCAGAACAACAGACTGCATCCAGTCTACTTTGTACGACAGCGGGAGGGCGGATAGACTCGGTTCACGATAACTTTGCCCTTTATTGATACTTCTAAAGATACTCAAACTTGGTTTTGTAGTTAGCTACCTCAATAATAGGTTTATTCAAATTTACAATTAAAGACTTAACGTCATTATATAAATATATTATTATTATTATTATTATTATTATTATTAGCACCGCGTCTTACTACCCGTTCGGGTTATACGCACTTACGCTAATGTGTAATGGTAGGGTGATTGTGAGATGAAATGGAGGACCTACAGTTTAACGTGGGATCCGAACNTGAGATGAAATGGAGGACCTACAGTTTAACGTGGGATCCGAACCGCGGTGGAGGCCTGGCATTCCCCACATTCACAAGATGTATTGTCAGAGGTGGAGGAAAGGTTTGGCGATCAGATAAATCTGTGCCTGGACGGAGGATTGAACCTCGGTCCCCCAGCACAGAAGTCCGACACCTTACCCCTAGACCGCCAGGTAACTATATAAATATAATCAAGAGGTGAATACATTTGGGGCGATCTTTAGTGATTTTCCATTAACAGAAACGTCAGAATTATCGCGAACGTACTGTGTCTCAGTTGAGCAGTCTACATATCGGAACAACAGATAGCCTTCATTTTAAAATATATTTTTTTCTTTTTATTTGGGTTTAAAGGAGCGTTAACTTGTCCAAGTTCTTGCAGTAGACCAGATCTACAAGCTAGAAAAGTAACGGTCGTGAATATTTAAGGTGGGATGAATAGGTTCGCCACCTAAGAGCAGTATTTTTGCCATTTTTAGCATTAAAAAGATGCTACCCACTTCGGTGGCCTCATGGTCTAAGGCGATACTCTCGCAGTAAACTAGACTGCCAATGACGAGGGTAGAGAGGTTTGAAACTTGGTCGGGTGTACTGAGAGTGGTTTTTCTAAAATGGTTTTTCCCTTTCCCTTCACTCAAATGCGGGTACATTTCTTATAAATATAGCCTTCACAATCCTTAAAACCATTAGTGTAATTAGTACACGAGCGTAAAGCCCGAAAGGCTATTAAGATGCGGTGCTAATAAAAAAATAAATTCCTCGCCCTACATTTAGTTTAAATTCATCCCGTACTAAGGGTCACTCTTCACTCGTAGTTTAAGGCTAAGGGCCAGTTTCATAGTCAAATTTAGTACGCCTCAAGTGCGGCGATACACTAAATACAAGACCACACCTACCTAAATTCGAATGGAATGGGCCGTTCTCGCATAAGAAACTGGCCCATTCCATTCTGGTTTAGGTAGGTGTCGTCATGTACTTAGTGTAGCGCCGCACTTGAGGCGTACTAAATTTGACTATGAAACTGGCCCAAAGTCTGTGATGGACGTCAGCTACATATGAGCTATCAGACACCACCACCATCTGCGACTCAGGAGGGCTGCTATTCTGCCAAGTATATAATACAAGATTGTAATTAAATATAATGCAATTCATATCAACATACACGTCCATTACAAACTCAGCCTTGAGTTATGAGGAAAGAATGAGCCTGATCACGGAATGAATCCTGAATATCTCAATGGTAGAGCATTGGTGCGCTAAGCCAAAGGTCCCGGGTTCGATTTCTTTGTTCAGGTGACATTTTGATTTAATTGAAATGTGGCCCCCTTTATATAACCTAGTGGCATTCCCGTAGTTACAAAGATTCGCATCCTGTTGGTTGATCTTCATGTTACTGAGCTAAAGGTCCCGGGTTTGATTCATGGCATGGCCGAAAAATTTTATCATTGGTGAGATGTGGGTTTACCCTTCCACAGTGATGAAATAAGACAATGCATCACATGCCAATCAACTCGGTGATAAAATCGGCTTGAAATCGTAAATTTACACGAATAATATTCCACGTGGATCATTTCTGATTGAACATTAATGAAGATAAAGAGTTTATAAAAGTTCCTAATACTGAACTTTGTTGAAATATTAAATTATATTTTGATAAAAACCGCATTTAAAAGGCCGTTTTTGACCATTTTATAATGGCTTCACAGTAGGTGTGGATTCAGGGGGTGTGGGGGGAAGATCAAAGGGTCAGTTTAGCCCCCTGTGAAAGTTATAAAATTAATTCAAAAAACAAAATGAAATTTCAAATTTTAGAAATAAAATACAACACAGATACATTTTATACAACTTTTAATCTTTTTATTTGCAGACACCTCTTGAGCCGGGTCCACACGTGCGTTATTCGTCCACGTCTATTCTTTGTTCTATATGACTCACGCAAGTGTGGACAAAATATTCGTTATCATGTTCGAATATTTGTCGTGCATAGCGAGTATAGAGACGGTGGACTACCACACGTCAAAGAAGACTAATAATCACCTGAGAGCAGTTCGTCCATGAATATAGAATAGAACATGTATGAACAGCAGGAGTGACAGAACTGTGGGGGACTTTGAACCCCTGGAAATAATTTGCCTCTACTGGAATAAATGCCCCCAGATATATTTCAAATCCTCTGATATTATCTAATATGGAGCTGAAAGATGGCCTTAAATCAAACTCCAAATAACTTCTAGATGCATTCTTGTGTCAAAATTTGCCGGAGAAGACCACTTCAAATAACTAATATACGACAGGCATCTAACTGGCAGAAAAGGTCAAGGGGAGGAGAGCTGAAATAGCTTCCAAGGTCATCTAAATTTCAAAAATATATTGGGGAGAACAGTTCCAAATTCTGAATTTTCTGAAATTTTTGAATGAATTCAATTTTCAAAATTTAATCGGTGGAAAACCACTTCAAAGATTATCTTCAAGAGGTATCTAATTATCGTAAAAAATTAAAAGTGAGAATCACTTTAAATAGCTGCAAGGGACATCCAAATTTCTAGGTGAGCAACACTTTAAATGGCCTATAAAAGAATCTAATTTTAAAAAAAATCAAGTCGAAGACTACTCATAGATTCTAGAGTGAACCATTTTTAAAAAAAAATTGTCGAATGAGGGCCACTCCAAATAATTTATAAAAACTATCTGATTTAAAAAAATAGGAGAAGATGACCATGGCTTAAAACATACATAAGATCAAATATGAATGAGAAACTATTAAATGACCTTAAACAGAAATCTAACATTGTAAGTAAGTAACTATGTTATTTTTAATTATGACCCCCCTAGGAAAATGATATGGATCCGCCCCTGCTTCACAGATGACCATTGTTCACAAATCTTCATCCTACATGCTGTAGTTATTAACATGAAACTTTGTCGCTTTGTCTTCCATCGTCACCGCGGAAAATTTCGAGTAATCATTCAAATACGAATGCACTGCAAACATTTCTGGCATATTGCAGGTCTTTTCTTCTCCCTATTAACTTTCATACAGCGTACAACCCGAACGGGTAATAAGACAAATTGATAAGAAAAATTAAATAAAATTAAACTCCCATACCTCGCTCGATTTGGGAGTTGAGTTGGGCCTGCTATGATGAACGCTCTTAACGGTTGGGGACTGGATGTTGTGTCTGTCCTAATCCTAAAGTTAGTTCGTAAGACATATGAAACTACGACAGACCTAGCAAGCCGCTAATTGAAAATAAATGGCTTGAATAAAAAAACTGACCCAAGTCACAGGCTGGAAACATTAATGGATGTAGAACAACTAAGTAACTTTTCCCATTTCCCTTGTGTTTGTGCCATAAAATTGTGAAAAGTAATGTTAAATCTAAATAAAGAAGTTTAGACAATAACTCTTTCCTGAATACTGAAAAATAGGTATACATATCTGCGTAAAGTACTATTCAATATACAAGAAAATAAGTAATTTACATTCTAAATTACATAGAATTTATTTGTAAGTTTCTCATGAAAATGAAATTGCTGGTTTAAAAATTATGTGCCTTCACTGCAAGATAAAACAACAGTTTTCTCTATAAATATAACCATTATCGATCAATTTGATAAGAAAAAGATGTCTGCAAAGTGCCTCTAGTACAGGGGTGTCGAAAATCTGTTTCTGGGTGTCACTAAAAAAGTTGGATATTACTAAAAACTTTAGACGTAGTTTTTTTAGCACCACCTTTTAATGCCCTTTCGGGATATAAGTTTATATACTAATTACGCTATTTTTTTTAGGGATTAGGAAGGTTATATTTATAGGAGGGAGTAGACTAGGAAAACATTTTCTTTTAAACCATCCTCAGTACATCAGACTGAGATTCGAACCTCGATCTCCCGTCATCAGCTGTATGTTCTAAGGCGAGAGTAGCACGTTAGATTAGCTGGCAACCGAAGAGGGTTTTAGACCCTTCTTAAAATTTTCGTATAAATTGATTCAACTAAGTTCTTATAGCTCAGTGCCGTATTCTGAGAAAAATTAATAGGTATTCTGTACTCTAAAAGTTTCAACGAAGATTTGGGGGCCGAGGACCCTCAACCACCGTTGTCCAAGAACGTCAAGGGATTATTTCAAGAGATATATTTGAAGATTTGTCCATATAGAATAGTGGTTCTCAACATTTATTATTTCCCTTTAACTGTATGCTATCTTAGGAAATTTTGAGCCCCCC
>CABFOV010005892.1:0-17671 GCA_902141375.1 Timema poppense
TCAGAATTTGGAGCTTCTGCAGAATATAATATATATTTAGACAGGGGTGTATAGCATGCCATACCGTGGCCCATGTATGTGACTCAGTGGCTCAAGACGACGGATTCTAACACCCCGTAAACATGGGCAGGACAGTAGTCCAGAATTTAGTAGAGGAGGGTGGGGTTGAAGGTGGTAGCATTATAAGTAGCATATTTACTTTCTTTGGCATTTTCCACCAGTTCGGGCTATCCACATATTTTTATACTAATTGGGTAGGAATGGAGAAGGTAGAACCTAGGTCATTTGGTTTACTAAGTAAAACACCCAGTAGGGGTACTCCTGCCGGAATATAGATTATAAACATCCGTGGAAGCGTATGTATATCCAGAGCAAGAAACAAGACAAACATAATTTTGAAATGCAAATCAATGCTTTCTAGGAGCAAATAGTAGAGTGAGTGTGTTTACTTGTCACTGTAAAAGGGGATGGGGTAAACTAGAAGCCGCAGAGGGTGAACTTTTCGTTTTATCCCTTCTTTTCCTATCTAGTAAATTTGGCGTCTAGGTGTAGGCCTAATAGAGTTTAAAGAGCTTAGTTCGGTCAATTTAAGATGCAACCCGCTTCACAAAATGGCAACGTCGCGCTTCAAGATAAGAAGATACTAGCAAGAAAAAATATTCCCTTTAAAAATTCGATCTTTGGTATTTTCTTTGAATTATTAATTTCATTAGAAGCTCTTTTTTTTTACCACTGAGTCTTACTATCCATGTGTAAGGGAGACCGGGGAATCTTGTCAAACGGGGCAAGATGAACAATTGCAATTTGCGCTGCCTGTGATACCGAGAGAAGGTTGGCTATCCTGTAGCCTTGACCATCCCCCTCGGCTGCTATAAACTAGCAGCAACGAAGTTTTCCATTCATTCTGAGAGTAGCTGAACAGAGAGGAAGTTGTGTCTCCGCGCCCTCACAGTAAAGCTGAAAGTTGGTTCGATAAGCTCTTGTCCAGTTGTAAAGAATGGTTCTTGTTTGTTACATGCTATTAGCGATTGTGTGTTATATTAGCAATTTATACATGTAAAAGTAATTATAGATATACATGTTGGTTTAAGATTCTATGCAAGTTATTGAAATGATGCAATCCGGGTTAAGTTGGCGGAGCTAAGTCAACAAATTCGTCATCTTGCCCCAGTTTTATAAAACTATAAAAGTATGTCCATATATCTAAAAACCTGCGAATGTGAAAATTGATTAATATGAATATTACTAAAAGTATGCTAAATAATGCGAATTTTAGGAATGTATCTCGAAGTAACACACTACAACGTTATTTTTATGCTAGCTTTGATATTGGCATGCAAAGCACACTTAAAAATGTAATTGTCCTCTGCAGCTGGTGAGAAAATGGATCAGGAAGACCGATACCAGAAATGTAGGTCAGCTTTTTGGCACGGCGTACTCGAGGGCAGCAACAGTAGCCATGGCAGTAAAGGGTTTCAAAGCTTGCGGAATTCAGCCATAAAATCCACACATTTTTACCGAAGAGGATTTTGACCCTTCGGCAACAACTAAACGAGATCTTCCTCAGGAAGGACCTTCACATGATGAACCAACTTTGGTTTGCAATGGACCACAGACAGTTGCAGTGGAAAATGGTCTTCGCCCACTGAAAAATATTCCACAACCTGGAACATCCCAGCAGAAAGACCAACCAGAAGCTGTTCATGCTCAAGCAAAGGCTACTGTTCATGCTTCCGAGTCGAATGAGAATTTAACTGTGAAAACATCAATTCCTACTAAAGGACAAGTCACTCTCAACTATATTAGACCTTTGCCAAGAGCAAATATATCTCTAGAAAGGAAGCGGCCAGTTGTAACATCATTTGTTCTAACGGGCACGCCTGTGAAAGATATCCTCGTGGAAAAATAACAAGAAAAATGAAATAAAAAAATAAGGAGGAAAGGGATGCCAAAACAGTCGCAGAGAAGTTATTCCAAAAAAACAAAAGGAAGCTCAGGAAAACACTGAAACTATACTGTGTCCAGGATGTGAAGAAGAGATTGTTGACCCTCCTAATGAAGATTAGGTGAAGTGTGGAGCTTGTGGACAATGGTGGCATGAGGACTGTTCAAACTATGAAGGATGTGGCCAGTTTAAGTGTGACTATTGTTAGTATTAAAAACATAATAATTGTCTATTATGGCCTAAGCAAAGGTTATTGATTTCTTTAATTACTATATTGTTTCACAATAACCTAAATGTTAAATGGCATGTTGTGTGTGGATTGCTTTTTTTCTTAGACCATTAGTTAATAATTAAAGTTAATGAATAAAATTTAAATCAGTTATGTTATTTGAAAATTATTATTTATTTAAATGTGTAAGTTATATTAATAAACAAAAAGGGTTTTATAACATAAATAATGCATGAACATAATTCGTCATCTTACTCCAATAGGTTTGTTAACTTTCCCCAGCATTGGGGCAGGTTGACAAATTTTCAGTGCTGTCATTTACAATTTTCTACAGCTAAGAAAAGGTATTTTATAACAAATTATAATGCGGAAAAGTTAGTCAATAAAATGCTCTTGAAAATAAAAAATATTCACTATGATGGATAGATTGCAACTGTCTATATTAGCCATTCCTGTTTAACGTCCTAATCCACTCACAAGATTTACGTCTCATCGGCGCGAGCTGTTTTGCTAAAGTTCAACTCATATCTAATTCGTCCGGTCTTCCGAGAAGTTCGACACGGGAGAGACAAACAAATCTCAAACTCAACAATCTCATACCATCTTTTGTGAAACACTGGGTTACCACAAACGGACCATATACTAATTACGTCATTATCCGCACCCCGTGTTTTGAAACCTCTGATTGTTGATTGGAACACACACACACACACACACACACACACACACACACACACACACACACACACGATTAACTCACACACCGTAGGCTCAACCAGCTGTTGTGAAACACCGTATAGCTAAAGGCGCGTCGCGACGCCGAGACGGCCCTCTAATCACATTTCGACGAGAAACCTGTCCCCCAACGGGAAAGAATGTGAGTGTGGCTTGTTGTGGAGCAGCGGATGCATCCTACTCCAATGTCACTGAGCTAACAATGAGTGAAGAATGACCCTGGGTAACAGACAAGGAAATAACCCTGTCTGTGACCTAGGTACGGGACGACTCCTGGATAGCTCAGTGGTTAGAAGCATTGGCATACTAAACCATAAAGGTCCCGGTTTCAACTCCCGCGTGCACTTTAAATAATATGATATTTAAATGCGCCTCTGACCACACCCGACTATGATAGCTTGGCTATTTAAACAATCACTATTTACAAATAGTAGACACGATGTGACATTGTGGAGGTAAGACTAGCATAACCTATATTTCAGGAGTACATCCAAGGTGACATTGTGGAGGTATTGCTAGAATAATTTCCCACTAGGAATACTAGCATGTTGACATTATGGTTGATGTTATTATAATTACCTACACTATATAATAACAAGCGAATGACGTCATGATTTTCAGCGTTATTCTGATGAAAAAGTTAATTCTAAACATTAATTATGCGTGTTTGTAAATAAATTTGACATGGTAAGAGTACATAATCATAAACAACATAATATCTTGATAAATTAACTAACAAAGTTATTAGCTTTAAATACTGTTGTATCCGTATGACTGTATCTATATCTCACATTCTTTCCATTGAAAAATTACACTTGGAGATAGGAATCGATCTCAGGATACTCGGCTTGGTTCGCCAAAGATTTAAGTAATCTCAATAAAAAAAATGGAGTAGTTGTAAACTATTTTTGTTTTAGTTTCGTTATATTCGACAGTCAATAAGGTTGGAACTCGCTTCGGTGGCCACATGGTCTACTGTCTGGTCTACTCTCACAGTGGACTAGACAGCCGACGGAGGGGAGATAGAAGTTCGAGTCTCGGTTGGGTGTACTGAGGTACATTTTTCCTAAACTAGTTTTTTTCACTCTTCCTCTACGCAAATGCGGGTACACTTCATATAAATATAGCCTTCCCAATCTCTAAAACCACTATCGTAATTAGTATATAGGTGACCTGGTGGTCTAGGGGTAAGGTGTCAGATTTCTGTGCTGGCGGCCGGGGTTCAATCCTCGGTCCCGGCACAGATTTATCTGATTACCAAACCCTTCCTTCACCTCTGACAAGACATGTATTGATCACAACTTGTGAATGTGGGAAATACCAGGCCTCCACTGTGGTTCGGATCCCACGTTAAACTGTAGGTCCTACATTTCATCTCACAATCACCCTACCATTACACATGATCGTAAGTGCGTATAACCCGAACGGGTAGTAAGACGCGGTGCTAATAATAATAATAATAATAATTAGTATATAAGTGTATACTCCAATGGGTAGTGAGACACGGTGATAAAAAAAATGTTGGCGCTTATTTTTAGCGAAAAGGAACGAACACATAATAATAATAATGTACTTTCAAAATGGTTTCGGGAAAAATGTGACACGGATCTTGTAGTTCGCTGAATCTACATTAGTGTCGTGTAGAGTAGAGTACCGTGTCGAGGTTAATAATGTAGTATGGCTGTTGAAAGAGTGCGAGGGTCAGTTGTGATCGTGTGTAGAACAAGGTTGCACAGTTGTTAACGAACTTACGTGAGAACTACCGACATTACATCGACCCTTTTACCTCCTCCCGCATTCATTGTCGCTTGCGCGTTCCTTGTTTGAGAGTACGGGATGGACTTGTCTCAAACAGGTGGACTACTGTACATTATGGAGATTCACGTACGTCTTAACGGATACAGAAAATTATGTTACGGTTTTTTATAATCACCCCGTCTCACTACACGTTAGGGCTATATGAATATGTACTAATTACACTAATGGTTTTAAAGATTAGGAAGGTTTTATACACACAGGAAGCATAACAGCATTTGCGTGGAGGGAAAGTGGAAAACAATTTTGGAAAAAAAATCACTCTCAGTATACCCGACCGGGATTTCAACCTCGATCTTCCCATCATCAGCAGTCTAGTATAATGCGAGAATAGCGCGTTAGACCACGCAAGCAACGAAACACGTATGAAGACGATTGAATTTAGAGGAAGTGTCTCTCTGAATTTTTGTGAAGGGAGAGTGGCAAACAATTTTTTTTTGATCACAAGAAACTACTGTTAGTAGGAACTGAAGATCCAGTCTTCCCACTACCGGCAAACCATACCAGATGATACTTATGACTTTGTCTTCATATCCACTGGTGGGGAAGTCGAACAACTAATAAGTTAAGTTGGATAGGACTCCGAGTAGCCTTGTCTCGTTTTAAATACTATCGATATTTTATAAATGTATAAACACTTAAACAAATATTTTTTTTAAATGCACAGTTGTTGTTGAACTGAGAATTTAATGTAGGCAATACACTCGGTATTCTCTTGGCTTGTCTGGTTGTAAAATACACATTCCTGGTGAGATTGCAACACGGCTGGGAAGAGGGTTGCGTTGACAGGGGGTAGCTATTACTTCTGAAGCACATATTTATTATATTATTATTATTATTATTATTAATATCACCGCGTCTTACTACCCATTCAGTGTATACGCACTTACGCTAATGTGTAATGGTAGGGTGATTGTGAAGTGAAATGGAGGACCTACAGTTTAACGTTGAATCCGAACCACGGTGGAGGCCTGGTATTCCTCACATTCACAAGTTGTGATTAACACACGTCTTGTCAGAGGTGAAGGATGGGTTTGGTAATCAGATGAATCTGTACCGGGACGGAGGATTGAGCTCCGGACCCTCAGCACAGAAGTCTGACCCCTTACCTCTAGACCACCAGGCCACCAAGGAAGATATTTCTAAATCAAAATTATACCAAGCAGAATGACCGGCCCCATCACGTAGTGGTCATTGCATCTGGTTACGAGCCTAGAGGTTCTGGGTTAGATTCCAGGCTGGTACCTTGGGTGTTTTTCCCTTAGGGGGAGTTACCCCAACGGTCACCAGGGTTTGGTTAGTTAAGCTTAAGTTAGGTTTAAGTGTTTTTACTGGATCTACACCCTTATACTCACTATCACCATCATCTCATCGGGACATGGAAATAACCTCCACGGAAAGAATATTCAATTAGTACATTCGGGAATCCCCGGAGAAACGGTACACTAGTACTGGATAATCTTTCCATAAAGGATTACGATCGATGTAGCCAAACGCACAATATTAAATATTGACAAGCAGAATGCAAGAGTTTAGTTTTTTAGTATTTACATTGCATATATAAATGTATTTTAACTTCCATTGTAAATCGTGTGTATTAATTACAAGTTTTTGTTCATATATTTAGGTAACATTTTGATAATTCTTTAGGTCATAAAAGATTGGGCCCTGATTATAATAAAATATTAAACTGTATTGTTTTTATTTTAACTGCACCACAAGTGTTTGTTAAGTAAAGGTGAGTGGAGTAACTTAAAGGAAATGTGTAATCATTAGTGAACGGGCAGCATATAACCCGAACGGGTAGTAAGACGCGGTGCTAAATATTATTATTATTATTGGGGAACGGAAAAATCGCACCCACGGTGAACAGATCACCCTCAGTGCACCCGATTCGGACTCGAATCTGGATATTCCTTTCGATTATGACAAAATGCAATACGGGTCTAGCTCCGGAGACCACTCGTTACCAGTTCCTATTTTGTGTTCCTGTAAAAATGTCAAACTGCCGAAATTTTAATCTAATGAGATATATGCATGATGTGACTTTTTTTTTTTAGCACCGCATCTTACTGCCCATTTATGTTATACGCTAAGTACTAATTACGCTAATGGCTTAGGGATTGGGAAGGTTGTATTTAGAGGAAGTGAACCCACATTTGCGTGGAGGGAGATTGGAAAACCATTTTAAGAAAAACCACCCAACCGAGTTTCGAACTTCGATCTCTCCGTCCTCGGAAGTCTGGCTCTACAAGAAACTAGCACGTTAGCCAACTACGCCACTGAAGCGGGTGATGTGACCTGTTAACGGCAAAAAATATGGAATGTGTTCACTTTTGACTTCAAAATACTATTATGCTCTTTGAAGCACATTATACAGGTTGTACCATGACCAACTTAGTGGTGGACAGAAGACACAAAAACCATTAAAAAGGTTCATAGAGAAATGTATCCCATTTGACCTTGTTTTCTAATTATAGTAATGTTTGTACTGCAATAAAATTTAGCTGCTTGACATTAAAGGAAGTGCTCAAAATGGTCACCTTAGGCTTGAATACAAGCTTGCATTCATCGTGTCGTAGAATGCTGCACTATTTCAAAATGCATACCATTGCAATACCTTCATTTAGGTCAGGGGTCTTCAACCTTTTAAGTTATAAGTGCCAAAGTTTCTGTGTCTTGTTGGCTCGTGGGCCTCAATACTGTACCGACAATATTAGGATTGAACATTTAACATACTATGTTTATTTTGACGTACCGAGTGTCTCAGCGGTGATGAGTGAACACGAACAATCCCGACTAAATTCTAACACTACTGACAATGTTCAAACAGTCCCGACTATGTTTGAACACTCACAACTATGCTCGAACACTCCCGACTATGCTCAAACACTCCCGAATATGTTCGAACAGTCCCGACTATGCTCGAACATTCCCGACTATGCTCAAACACTCCTGAATATGTTCGAACAGTCCCGACTATGCTCGAACATTCCCGCCTTTGCTCGAACATTCCTAACTATGCTCGAACACACGCAAAATAGTTCTCTTCCTTGTCTACTAGAATAGTTATTTGCCGGTTCAAGGTATATTTAATTTGTATAAAAAAAAGTAATATTTTTCTTCACGTATAAAGCAAATATGGGTTACAAAATAACTTAAAATACATGTTTATTTTATTATTTAATCATTAGGGCCACGGGTTTAAAACCCTTGACTTAGAGCCAAAGTTGGCAATTTTTAGCACTTTATATCATGTTAACCAGCTCGACATCATTGCAGTACAAACATGAATGTAACTCGGAAACAAAGTTAAGTAGGACAAATGTTTATATAAACTGTTTTAATTGTTTTTGAGTCTTTTATCCACCGTTGAAGTGGGCAAAAAAAAGAAGTGTCAATTAATTTAAGGTGAAAGTCCATGGGACCAAACAAGGTCGGAGAGGTTAAGTGAATTAGCTTAGAGCTAGTAAGTATAATTTTTTGAGCAGAAAACCTTCCTCGATTATGAAAGGGGTGACTGACTAAGAAAATGAAATCAACTCCTTTAAAATTTATTCATCCACATCAATGAACACGCGGATTAAAATGTCAGCATCAGCTGGTCTATTTGGCCTTAGACAGAGAGGCTGAAGTTTGAATCCTGGGCTTTCCTTTATAAATTCTTTTCTTGCACACTCTTTCTACGCAAATGCGGGTAAATATCCTCTAAACTCTTCCTTCCTTGTTCTTACGCCACTGTCGAAATTAAATGAGTAGGTATAACCTATCTGGAAAAGGAGGGGGGGGGGGGATATGTAGGAAAAGTGATAAATGATCCTGCAACAAAACTTTTTTCAACCAACTTTGCGCATTGTACCCGCTGTAACATTTTAAGTAACTATTTCCGGGCCAAGCTCATTGGACCTTCTCGGTTCTGGTCCACCCAAAACTTCCAAGTGAGATAATTCACGTGCTTTGAAAACACGCCGTGGCTCTATAAATAGTAAACAGTAGATAATTGTAACTATATTTAAATTCACCTATATTTAACATAATTTAATCGAAACAAGTTTAGTTCGATGTAACCTTACCGAAATAAAACAATAATAACACCCTCGAACAGAACATTACCTAAATCTGTTAGGTCCAACCAAACAACACCAAAGCCTAAAACGAATTTAGACAGGTAAACAAACAAACAAACAATTAGAAAGCAAGACCCAACTCTTTCAGAATTGGGGACACGTACAAAGTGGTTTATTTTTGCAAGAATAATAATTCTTAGATATTTTAGGTGTATAAAAGAATGTATCTATCTCTATACCTATTATGCCAGAATATAATCAAGAAGTTCAGTGACATACACATTTTTAGTTTCCTATTATGGTATAAATTTGAAATATTTTTAGTTTACAAACTATTAACCAATAGTTGTTGCTTTGGATTGGTTGGGCTTGTTGTATGTTAGGTCTAGGTTTATGTCTGCAGGACATGCAGTGCTAATGAAAGAATCTAGAACCTTGATCAGATATTGACTGATACACCCAATGGGAAGATAACATCGGCGAGACCTAGACGCAGATGTGAAGATAACATTAGAATGGACCTGAAAGAGATAGGGTGTAATGAGGTGGACTGGATAGAACTAGCTCAAGATAGGGATAGGGTGTAATGAAGTGGACTGGATAGAACTAGCTCAAGATAGGGTTAGGGTGTAATGAGGTGGACTGGATAGAACTAGCTCAAGATAGGGATAGGGTGTAATGAGGTGGACTGGATAGAACTAGCTCAAGATAGGGATAGGGTGTAATGAGGTGGACTGGATAGAACTAGCTCAAGATAGGGATAGGGTGTAATGAAGTGGACTGGATAGAACTAGATCAAGATAGGGTCGGGGTCTAGTGAGCTGAACTGGATAGAACTATCTCTAGATAGGGACAGGGTGTAATGAGGGGGACTGGAGAAAACTATCTCAAGTTCTTAATGCCATAGAGTAAGTAAGTAGGTTTAGGTTAATTGAAGTCGTGCAAGTGTCGGCTTTGGCTGAGTTTGGTCTAAATCTTACCATTATTTATTTTTCAGAATTTGTATTTTATCCTGTGACACCTTTACTAGAAGAATTTCAATTTCTAGTAAGTATATATTAATGGGTTTTTACTGCACCCCTAAGATATAAAACTACGTATGAAAATTTGAAAACCAATTCTTACGCCCAACAATAAGCATAAACCCGCCTCGGTGGCGTAGTTAGCTAGTGCGCTAGTTCCGTGTTAAGCTAGACTTCCGAGGACGAGAAGATCGAGGTTCGAATCTCGGTCGGGTGAACTGGGGTGGTTTTTCCTAAATGGTTTTCCACTCTCCCTCCACGCAAAGGTCGTTCACCTACTCTAAATTCAATCTTCCCAATTCCTAATACATTAGCGTATTTAGTACTTAAGCGTATACACCGAACGGGTAGTAAGACGCGGTGCAAGATAAAAAAAATTAGCATAAATAATCTAGCTAGAATTTAAAAAATGTTCTAATATATATATATATATATATATATTATGTTCAATATTATCAAATTAAATGGACATAATTATCATGTCTATTTTATGACTATATTTTTTAGCTCTAAAGGTGTTTGCAGGGAAGTCCAAAATATTTGGGAACTATAAATTTTAACCGATTTGAATTAAATTAATTTTATTCATTGAAGAAAGACCAAGGGAATACAAAGTTTTACTAAGTTTTTTCCCCTATTACACAAGCTAAAATAGCATAGTTTTAACATGAACACTTTATTTTTCTCATCAATTTTGTTAGTTTTTTTTTACGGATAGTAACGTATATTAAGTTTGTAAAGTTTTCACATTAATCGTCAAATGATATATCAATATAGAATTGTGAAGTTCTTAAACCAATCACAAAGTGGCTAATTACTATAAAATTGTAATTTTTTTTACACTAATCGTCAGATGCCATCTTATTATGAAACTGTTAACTTTTAAATTTAACGTTGGATGGCATAATACTTTGAAATAGTAAAATTCTTGCATTAGTCGTCAAATGTTTTCTACATAACATAATTCCCTGATGTGTATGTGTGTACGTCTCGTTCTACACCCCCCCAGAAGTCCGTAGATGACCTAGAAAGATGAAAGTTTGCTCATTTAGAGTATAGACCACGGGATCGGACAAGGTAACTTATACTAATACACCAAACACTCAGCCTTACGGGAGTTTCGTTGCGCTCCTTGAGCCAGGATGAGTTCTTTGGCACTGGGGAGTGCTAGTTGTAGTCCTCAGTACTAATGAGTGAAATAACTCGCATTCAAATGGTTCGTTCTAAAGGCTACAAGCTGGAGAACAAGTTTACAAAGGTGGCGATCCCAATACAATAGTTCAGTTATCAGCAATCCTGCCCCCCCCCCTTTCACCACCACATCGTCTTCTTAACTAGCCCTCTTATCACCTTTCAATGAACAAAACTTTTAAGACAGTTAGTAATTAGTCAACGGTATTTGAGGATTGTTTACAACTAGAAAAATTGGCAAACATTCGCGAGAACAAAAAAAAAGCAGCAATGTATTCTATGCTTTCTTTGTAATTTGCAGTCTGAGTAGGCTCGTTTGGGGGAGTTGGTTTATGGGGAAACCAACCTTCCATGCTTTTATCAATTGAAAGTTAGGTTTTGTTGGGTCGGTTAATATAATAATCAAATTGTCGTGCACAGGCTTAAATACTAGTATTATTATAGAATTTCAAAGCTCATTGTTGGATGGTATATTATTATAAAATTTTCACGTTCTTACACTAATCGTCAGTTGGTATTTAAAAACTCCATGTTGTGAGCCCACAAGCGAGCAATACCGACCCAGTGGCCGCCACGGCAATTATAGTGCCAACATTTGCGGATAGAGGGGTGTCATATGGTCAGCACAACGAACCCCCCGGCCAGAGTCGCTACTTATTTATTCAAGTAGCTCATCGTTTGTCCTCACAGGGCTGAATTGACTCCATTACAAACCCACGGTTATTATTATTATTATTATTATTATTATTAGCACCACGTCTTACTACCCGTTCGGGTTATACGCCCTTACGCTAATGTGTAATGGTAGGGTGATTGTGAGATGAAACGGAGGACCTACAGTTTAACATGGAATCTGAACCACGGTGGAGGCCTGGAATTACACACATTCACAAGTTGTGATTAATACACGTCTTGTCAGAGGCGAAGGAAGGGTTTGGCAATCTGTGCTGGGATCGAGGATTGTACCCCAGGCCCCAGAACAGAAGTCCGGCACCTTACTCCTAGACCACCAGGTCACCAACAAACGCACTGTTTCACAGATACATTTTGTAAGCGCCGAGGATTGAACCCCGGCCCTCTAGATCTGTATGCAGGAAATCTGACCACTAGAGCCCATAGGTGGTCCAGATGTTATTAACTCCTGTTAATAAAGTGGATGCAGTGTATCCACGGTAAGGTACACAGACGGTGACTGACCAAACAACCAACTCTAGTTTTGTGTGTGTACACAATGTGTTTCGAACGAGTGCAAGGTACCGGTACTTTCCTCAGTGTGTTCAACACGCCATGGCGGGCAGCCAGTGTGGAGAAGAGGGAACAGAGACACTTCAACCAACGAGTATACACTAACCCCGGACCACTAGAACAATATCACATCACCAGTAGCGTGGTGTGGCGTGTTGCCAGGGTAATCAGCGTTAGGTCGAACTGTAACCGTGAGGTGTTCTCGCCAGTCAGTGGCACCCTCATTGGTCAGCTATATTGCAATGTAGGCGAGGTTGACGATTGGTCAAATGGGGACCGAGTGGGGGAGAACATATAGGTGTAGCTTTAGCAAGCTCTGCTTACTCTGTAGACAATCTAAAGAGCCTATGCATGGTTGGTCAAATGGGGACCGAGTGGGTGAGAACATATAGGTGTAGCTTTAGCAAGCTCTGCTTACTCTGTAAACAATCTAAAGAGCCTATGCATGGTTGGTCAAATGGGGACCGAGTGGGTGAGACCATACCACAGTTAACAGTTATAAAAAGCTCTGCTTACTCTGTCAACACTCCACAAAACGATACTGAACATTGCCTGAGTCAGATATTTACAAACATGGACAATATATAAAACTTTACTTATAGAAACCCGCCTTTGTGGTCACGCGGTATTTGATGTAATGTTTGACATAGTTGCACTGTCAGTGACAGGGGACGAGGTTCGAATATCAGCTGGGTGCACCCGGGGGCTGGTTTAGAACCCGTGTGATTGATCACTGTGGGATTTATTAATTCCTTCCCTTGCTGATGCGGACGCATTTATTTTAAAATATTCCCCTCATTAATAGCTATTATCATTAATATCCCATGTGATAAACGTATTAACAAGCCCTATATTTGTTTAGCACCGCTTTTTACTACCCGTTAGGTTTGTACGACTATCTACTGATTACGTTATTGGGCTATGGGTAAGTTAGGTTGAATTTATAAGAAATGTACATGGAATGGAGGGAGAATGGAAAACCATTTAGGAAAAAACACCCTCAGTACACCTGACCGGGATTCAAACACCAATATCCCCTTCATTGGCATTTTAGTCTATTGAGAGAGTGACCCCTTAGACCATGTGACCACTAAAGTGGGTAGCATATTATTAAAACAACTTAATGTTTCTGAGTGTTGTCAGCGGCTTGAACATTCTAAACTGAGAGGATGATAAGTCGTTTGTTCCAAGCAAATGTGAGTAGATTACCTCTAATATGCCTCCTTTCTCATACCTGCCCCATTAGAATAATTATCTTGATACATACGTGTAGCCTGAATAGGTAGTAAGCTACTCTGATGGAAAAAATCATCACTATTATTATTACTAGAAAAATTGCACCAACCGATTATGTGGGGACTAAAAATTACTTAGAAATGAACTTAAATATGGAACAGATACAACACCTAGTCAAACAGTTGATCAATATGAAACAGGAATCAACTTACCCTATCCGGTGGCCGCAAGGTCTAACGCGCTACTCTCGTGCTAGACCAGGCTGCCGATGACGGGGAGATCAAGGTTAAAATCTCAGTCATATGTACTGAGGATGGTTTTTACAAAAAAAGGTTTTACACTCTCCCTTCACGGAAATGCGGGTACACTTCCTCTAAATATAATCTTATTAATCCCTAAAACCATAAACGTGATTAGTACATAAGCGTATAGCCTGAATGGGCGGTAAGATGCGGCGCTAAAAAAAAAGAAGTCTGACACGATATAATACGAATCAAAACCTACCTTGATGTAAACGAACACGAACACCGCTACCCTCTGTTTCAACAGGTCACAACACATATTGAAGAATTAAGTCCAAACTTAAGTTCACTTCATAACAAAATGACAACACAAAATAAAAGTGTTTTCTATCACCGAAAGTTGAAAACATTCAAATGGATTCGTAATAAATGGTAAAATGGTGGGAAATTATTTGAAAACATTTGGCGACACTGTGGACAAGTCGTGGTTACCCATTAAAAGTTTCACCCGATTTTTGTCATTTTTTTAAAAAGCTAGAATCTGAAAGAATTTTTTTAATCTCAATAACTATTTTATTCGCCAGTGATCAAGAATAACAACAAAAAAAACACGCTTTTAGACACAACTTAAAACATTGTCTTCTTAGAGCATACCGTCGACCAGTCACTTTTGGTAAATCTTCTACTCGCTGTGAGGTATTTGCATCCTCTTAGACCGGGGAAAAAAAATTAATACCAAAATTGTTCTAGCACGTTTTGAAGGAATATTTCGAAATTATACACAGAAAACGTCTCAGAGACTTTAGTTCTCTATTGTAGCCGAGTGTTACAACCAGAAATGCAAGGTGTGGGCGGTCCCCTTCTAAGACGCTATTAGAGTCCGGTGCCCGATGTTCAGATGTGGACTTCAATACAACAACTGAAGATATCAGACGTGAAGCTCGAAGGGGCCAAAAGAAAGAGGCAGTCACCGTGGTGAGGAACAGGTGTCAAGTTGAGCTCAGGAACGTTGAGAGTTCAAGAGAAACAGAACCTAACACAGCTGTTTGCGACGGGATTCGTTGTCCCGGTAGCCGTACCGCAAGAATAGGAGGCGGGAAAAGCGAATAGAGGGCGGGGTGGGGGGGAAAAGGAGTAACAGATAACATAATAACGATCACTTTATTTGGTCGAAGTTTAGGTAGGAGTGTAGGGAACGTCAGTTAGCGGCACTTTTTTTTTGTGTGCAGTTTTTATAGCAAAACTATTTTTGACCAAAATAAATAAAATAATTCTCCAGTAGAAATATATAGTTTAATTTTATGCACATGGATATATGAACAATTGTTGAATATCTGTCATTAGCATAGAAGCGTTAGATGAGAAAAATTTTAAATTAAGAGAAAACAGTTCTCATTAAATTCCAGGACACCCTAGACAGATATTCAACAACTGTTGATATCATCATGTGAAGAAAATTATACTCTACGTTAATATTGGAGATATATTTTATTTATTTTAACCAAACTTGCAAAAAAAACTGCCCTTTTATCGCGTCCACTTCCACTCCAGCTTAAGACCAGCGCCTTTCCTTACACATATCCCCTTAGTAATAATTAATATTATAGTTAAAAATTAATGCACGTATCAAAATAATAATAGTAATAATACAATATTGACCACATAGCTCTTCACATAAGTGTACATTTTTATAGATATGAAAATAAAATAACCAGAACCAAATAAAGGAGAGAGAAAAATAATTAAAATGCAAGTCATAAACCCCTATTCCTCCCCCCTCCACAAATACAAATACACTCACATGTAATATAGGGCGCACTCGAATTGCGGAATAAAGTATACCTATCAGCCGGTGCACACAAATTACAAAACCTATAATCTCATTCAACTCCTAGCTCTTAACCTGACTTAACCTATCCTAACCTTCATTTTCCAGTTTGAACAAAGTCATTTTGAATTTAATTTTTACTCCGCAGTTCCTAAAGGTATAACCGAGCTTGGATGATATGTTTCCGCAATTCATGTACATCGGTAAAATAAACTATTCATAGGCTACGTAAGTCACGTGACTCCAAATCACTTACCATCTCAAAGTCATCCAAACTTGTGAGGTAAAAGTATTATTTTTATTAATAGTTTCGGATAGGAATATAGTAATTCATATTTACAAATATTTTGTAAATATTTCAAAAGCTGATGCCGTTAGTTTGATTAAAATTTATTAAAAATAATATCTCCGATGAAAAACATGAAAACGGTGAGATTGATTCAAATTAATTTTATAAATTGTATTAATTTAACTTAACTAAAGTTATAACGATTAATGTTTGGGCTGCGAAGCGTTGCTAAGTTGCGTATATTTGCTGAGTGATGATAGGGGTCGTTGCTAAGGATCATTTCTAGAGATCGTTGCTAGGTGTCATTGCTAGGGATCATTGGGTACGTATGATGTCTCAGAGTCATTTTATAATGTTGGTTGTCTGATATAAGGAATGAATTAAATGCGTATTTATTACCATTATGAATGTGGGAAATGCCAGGCCTCCACCGTGGTTCGGATTCCACGTTAAACTGTAGGTCCTTCATTTCATCTCACAATCAACCCTACCATTACACATGAGCGTAAGCGCGTATAACTCGAACGGGTAGTAAGAAGCGGTGCTAATAATAATAATAATAATAATAATAATAATAATAATAATAATAATTTTAGACTAATAATTTAAAAAAAATACTGGTCTTGTAAGTCAGAGATAGGATTAAACCTTTAAAACTCAGATAAAAGGACTAAATAAACCTTATTTTTATTTCCCAAAACTAATATTTTTAATTAAACTATTATCTGAATCATCTTCAGTATTATTATATTAACTATTACAACAAGCACTTTTACAGTATTCATAAGACATCCTTTATCAATTTGCTTAATAATCATTTTACAAACTTCTCTAACCTACTCCTATCTCGTGTGGTAGACAAATGTCCCCTAGACTGGCGACGTCTCAGGGACATTTTATAATCTCTCTTGTCTAATACCATATTGTAGATGTCCCATGGTTGACGATGTCTTGGGGAAATTTTACCGTCGTGGCTGGCTGAATGACAACGCGTTTATTCTTTTTTATACGTCCAAATTTAACTTTGCGTTAACGTGTTTCCAAGAGTTAATTCATTGTTACATCTCCGGGGACATCGACCCATAAACGCTTGTCCGTTGTCATTCCAAGAATCATTCAGTTAATTTAAACCCACCTTGGTGGCCACATGGTCTAAAACGCTGCTCTCGTATTAGCCTAGACTGCCAAAGACGGGGAGATCGGGGTTCGATTCCAGTTGGGTGCGCTGAAGCTGGTATTCCCTAAATGGTTTTCCACTTTCCCTCCACACAAATTTGGGTGTACTTCCACTAAATTAAACCTTCTTAATCCCTAACACATTGGTGTAATTAGTACATGGACTTGGAACATAACCTGAATGGGTAGTAATACGTGGCGCTAAAAAAAAAGCTAATTTAAGCACACACGGAAAAACATCACGGTTTAACAGGAAATTACAGTTTCGTGTCACGAGGTGGGCGGCCGCCTTGGTCAGCGATAAGGTATCTATCACTGTCAAGCCACACGGTTTAAAATACAATTATCTGTGTCGTTTCCAAAACAACTTCTCTAGTCTATATAAGCTTATACTTCCTTCCACCCTTCACTTATAACCACTCTTTGTAATGCCAAGAAGAAAGGGAGAAAATAAATCTACAAAACTTCTTATCTAATGGTAAAGAGGAAAATTGTCACTATCAAGAGATATTATCAATACCTATAAAAACAACTAAGAAAAATAGTAAAATGCTATCAATGTTGGACGCAAAAAATATGATTCTATTTTATTAAAGTCCATTCCTATTAAAATTTGACTTAAGCGAGAGCTGCACTTTGAACCCCCTTCTC
>CABFOV010005892.1:17781-38933 GCA_902141375.1 Timema poppense
CAGCATTTTTCAACCGGTGTGCCGTTAAAGGTCAACATATGTGCCGCGGGAGTTTGGGAGAGAATTGAAAAGAAAAGAAAAAAAAATTAAAGGAGCAAAATAAATCTTTTCAAATCCATGATCAATATTTATTTTAAAGGTAACACATTTATTAAAATTCCAGCTATTAAACTTATAACACAATCTTAGTACTCGATATTTTAATGATTGAATTTTTCTTTATTTAAAAAAAACCAAGTCTGTGCCTTGACAATTTTAATGAGTTTTTTTTCCCTTGTTCCGTGATTTGAAAAAGGTTGAAAAATCGCAGCCCTAAAGTCATTCTCGACCTAGTCAGTTGACATCAAGCCTCCTTGAACCAAGCACACCACCCATGGAGCCACTCCGGTTACAACAGAAACAAAAATATGTCTTGACGTGAAGTGTAATTGAGGGCTCGGGGTCTGTCCACACCGCCATCACCGACAATAACGGGCGGCCAGAATCGGTCTTATAAGTAGGACGTCCATCCTTCAGGTGACACAAAGTATCCCGTTGGTCATACCTGCAGTCTGTACAGGTGGAGACAACTATCATTTGCCGGTGACAGCGGCCCACATCGGCTCACATAGAGAGGAACGGATAAAGATCACAGGGCGTTCTCCTCGAAGATATGAGAAACACTTGAAGATCACAAGGATACAAGAATCCCTAAGAATCTCTTTTCAAAAACTTAACCTGATCTAAAGTATACTAGAAGGACTCGTTGTTTACCGTGAGTTTAAGTCCCTCATCTGGGAAATTTGGTTTATTTTGTTGTTATTACCACGTCTCACTATCTGTTCAGGTTATACACATGTATATTAATTGCTCTTATGGGTTTGGGATGGGGAATGAAGTATTTTATGAGGAATCTAATCGCATTTACGTGGAAGCATAGTGGGAAACCATTTATGAAAAACAATATTCAGTAGACTCGACCTGGATACGAACCCCGATTTCCACGTCATCAGTAGGACAGTCTAATACAAGAGTGATGTCTTAGGCTGGTATTACACTATCACATTTCTGTCAAATTTCTTTGATCAAAGATGTGTTCAAAGAAAATGTGATGTAACTTTGACGACTCCTAGAAGATCTTTGATCACAGAGATATTTTACAGATCTTTGATCACATATTTTCGTTATAGAACATGCTCTAAGGTTTGATCAAAGAAAATGGCGCCTGAAAGATTATCCTGCATGTGCGAATCAGTCATAGGATTTCTTAGGTGTTTTTTATTTTAATTAATTAATGGAGTGACTTTTGCTACCAAATATTTATAAGTTTCACCGTTCATGCGTAAATATTTTTGATAAGATTCCGGATCTTCAGTTTGAAGTTCCTTTACCAGGCAACTGTTAATCCCTCTTGAATTTCGTCTCCCAACCCAAGGAAAAATCCACAATCATTTAACAGGTTTTCTTTTAGTTCCAAGCAGCAATGAGATTATAACAATAACACTCACAGTCGCTGCACTTGGAATTAAACCATTGGAGTCTATATTTTAATAACATATATTGTAGCGACTGTAAAAGAAATGAGATGTAGTGCAATAACACATCTTTGATCAAAGACGGCGTTAAATCTTTTATCATATATTTGATCAAAGAAATATATGTAATATATTTCTTTGATCAAAGAAAAATGTGATAGTGTAATACCGGCCTTAGACTATTCGGCCACTGAATCAGGTTTTAAATTTATTGATGTGTATTTTGACCATATAATGGATGACACCTACAGTCCAATTTTCATATGATGAACCTTATTTTGACATATATAAACTAATAATTACTAGAGTTAATCTAATGTATTCATACGTCAAATCATAAGATCTTCAGCTGTCACTTTTAATAGATATTGTCAATACCTTAAATTTCTCAACGACTTGATGTACCGTTCAGAAGTAACTACACAGAGTTTTGCCTGAATTGAACATAAGTATCTTTCATAACATCCCTCAGGTAATTTCGGTCAGGATTTGAACCCTAGCTTACCCGTCTCCTGCAGACCATAAAATACGACACTAACGCCTTTGCCTCCATGCCCATCGATGCGGGTGTGATAAAATCCAGGCGAGCCGGCTTCTCCTTAGCACTTCACAAAATAAATAATATGCTACAAGAGCGGTAGATTTCCCCCACCACATCATATAGCATTTTTGAATTTATAATTATAATTTTAAGGTGTTCTGTCTTACGACGGGTTCATTCCTTTTGTCAGTGAACTTGGACCGCCAATGCACCCTGTCCTCTGCCTCTTCCTTCAGCTCCCAGAATTTTCTTCTTTTCTTCAAGTCATCCAATATTTTAATATTTCTTGTTGTTTGCCTGTACTATATAGTAGCTAGTATGGCACCTTAAAACAGGCTGGGATTGGCTGAATTTGATCACGTGACCACGCCTCTTCACTCTCTGATTGGCTGTTGGTTTTCCCCTCTCCTCCTCCTGACCCCCTTTGTTTTTTATTTGTGCTCATTGCTTTTTTATGTGTGCTCAATGGTTATTTATGTATGCGCTTGGCTTTTTTATTTGTGTCATTGGTTATTTAGTCAGTGGTTTTTTTTATGTCAGGGTAGGATTGGGACGAGGCGTTGGAGTTTTTTATTTATTTATTAGCGTGCAGTCCACGGTGCCAGGCGCTCCTTATTCGGCATCGCTAGTGAGCACTGGGAGCATCTTCTCTGGCCGGGCGCTTAGCGAAGAGTGTGAGAAATAGTTCCCGGCCGTAAGACCTCTTTCACTTCCCCTCACTACTCCTCCTTAGAGGTATGTGTCGCAACCCCTTCCCCACCCCCAATGTGGTAATGGGGTTTTCCGGTGTCACAACCCCTCCCTCACCCTTTATGAGGTAATGGGTTTTCCCTGATGACTGGCGCCAGTTTGGCGGGTCGACAAGACAAGTCAGGACAATAGTAGATCGTGACCTTGAATGATGTCGCAATAGGTTTTTCCCTGATGACTGGCGTCAGTTTGGTGGCTCGACAAGACAAGTCGGGACAAGAATAGATCTGACCTTTAAACCGTGAGCTAGTACAAGAGGTCATTGACCCTGTTCATATTTGGTGACAGTTTGACAAGTCGAGACTCGTATCTACGTGTAAGGGACAGACAGGTTTTTCGTGAATATAAAATATACAACACATATATTTATTAAACATTAAAGGTCTTACAGACATATATTAAAGGTTTCACAGACATCATACATACTATTTACTATACACTTTTACAGGAATGCCGCATATATTTGTTCATACTTTTTTTATACAGTGTCTCTTAGATGTATTATTATTACTATCAACGCGTCTTACTACCCTTTCGGTTTATATGCACTTACGCTAATGTGTAATGGTAGGGTGATTGTGAAATGAAAAGGAGGACCTACAATTTAACGTGGAATCCGAACCACGGTGGAGGCCTGGCATTCCCCACATTCAGAAGATGTCTTGTCAGAGGTGAAGGAAGGGTTTAGTAATCAGATAAATCTGTGCCGGGACCGAGGATTGAACCCCGGCCACCAGCACAGAAGTCTAACACCTTACCCCTAGACCGCCAAGTCACCTTAGATGTATTAGTAAAATTGATTTTAGTTCACAATCCAGCATGTAATAGTCCAAACCGACTACTTGACGTGTTTAGTAGATAGCACTGATAAGATCCAGGTTTCTGATGTGCGTTTCCACAGTAGGCTGTTCGAGGTAAGTGACATCCGCTGATTCTGTTAGCGTGTCGCATACATCCACGACGAGTGTGTCGATCAAATCGTTGCAATAGCGTGCGACGGGTGTCGAAACAGTTATCCCGGTAGTCGACGGTGACGTCAATGAGGTCCCATACAACACAAAGACGCGCCCAGCTAAGTGCTAGATAGGCGACACGTTTGAGTCCGGCGTCTTCTTTCTTATTGATGATGACTATCCGATCACCGCACATGCGTCTCAGTGAGATTTCATGAGTAGTCAAACTAATCCTCTGAGTAGGTTGCGTGTTGCTGAAAAACTTTGATATGACTGACTTGTAGTTGCCCAGTTCTTGCCACTCTGTACGGTTAAACACCACACAGCTTCCTCCACATTTTTCTAGCTGAACATAGGGCGTAAAGTTGTTCTTGACGCTCATGCTGACAGTGACTCGCTTGGCGTCGATTTCGTCCAGTGGGAACAAAGTGTTTAAAATACTGGTTATGGTGAGTGGCTTCACCGGCTTTGCTTTGCGGGTACAAACGTCTTGGCCTTCCATGATGTTTGATTGGTTTTACGACTACCATGGTTATAGATGGCACGCCATCGGGACGCCCCTATTATAGGCGCACGCTGATTGGACGCAGCCTCTTTAGAGGTGGCAGGACTCTACAGTCTTGAAAAATGTGTTGTAATATCTCACCGCCTTAGCGTTGTTGCCTGTATGATTGGTGGGCGAGAATAAGGTTAGGAAAGTTTTCTTTGGAATGTTCTGGGTGCGATAGAGAAGGTACATAAGACAGTAATGGCCGCAAACGTCTGAAGCGATGCTCTGAAGCTGTATCGTGCTATAAGACGTGCGGGAAGTATTTTTTCGTATAAATGCCAGATGTGACTTTAAACGGGATAGAAATCCATAGTTGTCAAAATATTCTCCCATGTTGTTCTTGTCGATAAATATGGCGACCCATTGCGTCCCAGGCTTGGTGTGTGGATCAGTGTTGATGACGAGAGTGGCAGATCAAGCTATTCTTGCAGGTAGTTAAACAGCAGGGAAAATACCCAATTGTATAGAACGGAACCACGGATTTGTTTTCAGCGCACGTCTTATAATGTGCGTGTCCATCTTCAATCATCCAATCTCGAAGTCCCCAAACGATGGAGGCCGAACAGAAATTCCATACAAAACTATGTGCCATGCACATGGTGCGGCCCTATTTAAGTGTTTTCAAAGGCGAACAACCTCTGTCGTACAGATCTACGACGGGTGTAGGCGTGTATTTGACTAGAAACTTTTTCTCTTCTGCTCCTTTGACGTAGACGGTTTCTGCACGCGTTGTGGCACGGGAGACGAGGGATTCGAGCAGGCTGTAATCCACATAATCGATATCCCAGGGAATACCATTCAGTTTGTTGACGATATAGTCGGCTTGCTTTTTAGCGGTGGTTGAAAGTTCCTCGATAGCGTTTGAGGGTTTTAACACCCAATGTTGAAGTAATGCACCACGTACAGATAAAACACTCAATTCCTTGACGATAAACTCTCTGCTGTCGTCGATAAAGATCTGGAAATCCACAATGACGTCAATGATTTAAATTACAAGTGTAAGGGGCAGGCAGTTTCTTATATTAACTCCCATAATCGGTCAATAAGTTTCTGTTCTTGTCGATGATGATGGTGGTGGCAAACACAATACAGTTTACGGTTTCGGTGAGAGCTCTGGTGAAGCTCACTTCGATGCTCAGAGAGCCATGCCTCGTCAAATTCCAATGCGATGTCATGTGGGTGGGCAGATTATGTGTGAGATCGAAATACATGAGAAAGAAAGTAGAAAGAACACGTATATTAGAATTTGTTGAGAGCGACTTCCCACTGGCCTTCGAGTGTAAGACGGTAGGGTAGTTGCGTGGTTAAATTTGCGAGGGTATTTTTCGGGAAATATCCCATACAGCTGTTGCTTGGAAAAGTGATGTAAAACTGGTCCTTAATGGTAGGGCGCTGACGTAACTGGCAGGAATCCAAGAATTAAACTAGGTGGTGTAACCTTTCCACTGCATGTAAACTTTATTTCTGCCTTAATGTTTGAGACTGAGCTTATAAGCTAAATGAATTTGTATTTATAGGATAGGAGGGAGGGGGGTATAGACGTTAAAACACAAACATAACAGCTTTTATAATATTTATTCACACAAAATAGCTCACACCATGAAAAGTATACATTGAATATTTATTTACACAAATCAAAATTTTAGAATATAGCTCACGTCAGGAAAAGTATATTTAGAATATTTATTTATTTACACACAAATAAAAGTTTTGAAAATATGGCTCATGCCATGAAAAGGCTATCAACGCTGTAAGAGGAGGGGGTGCGTCTTCTTCTTGATAATCTGTCAAAGTAACAAATACCGCTCTACACCAAAGACGTAATAAGCAAAATAGTAACCATTAACATATACAAAACGCTTTTAAAACATACCTGAATTTATCCAATTTTCCAGCGCATAGTAACTCATTATCATGTTTACTAGCCGCAATTATTAATTATAATAACCTAATGTAATGATTTTAAGGTCTATATAGTCGCTTCAACGGGTGTGTGCCGCATGTATAGGTGGCGGCTTCCCATTGGTTGAAAATATTGTTTCCGCATCGGTGATTGCCCGAGCCTAGTAAATTAGCATCTATTTACAGTTATTTGACATTCGCGCTAGCTCTCCCACCGAGGATGGACGTCTTTCTCCAGTGTTGTCTAGAGAAATCCTTGAAGAATCGTCGGTCGTGTTTATTTTTTCAACAGTTCAAATGTGGGTACACATGTTACGGGAGGAGGTAGGTGTTCGAGTCCCTGTAAGGTCGAAAAACACTAATTACTTTTATAAATACAAATCATATATTGTTGCGCCAAAAGTCCCAGGTTCAAATCCTGTATCCAGGTGTCAATGATATATAGCAAGAGTAAGCTTTGGCCGTTTTCTCATTTCAACCCTGCGCAAATGATGGTACATCATTAATTTTATTTTTTTGTCTTTCTCTAATTTGGAAAATATATCCAGACGGTGTTGGAGGGTTCAATTCCCCCCTCGTGTTCAGTTGTCAAAATGGTGGAGGTGCAGGAAGTACGGCCGTTTTAACAGACGTTAGCTGTGCTAAAGTTATCAAAGTTCGAGTCCTGGTGTGCACGTCATCTAAATGTTAGGCTCCTGGCGGGGGGAAATCGAATCCTTGGTCCCAGAGTGATCTATAAAAAGCACATCTTAACCTGTGGCCTTCAGAAGGCCATGACCAATGTGCCAAGCAACCTTGAGGCTGGGGTGGAAAGTACATCTTAACCAGTGACCTTCAGAAGGCCACGACCGATGCACTAAGTGGCCTAGGGGGTTCATGACTTTTCAACAGGGTCGCCGCTACCCTCTTTCAAAATTTATAACAAGTTACGGTTATTGCGACATCTGACGGCCTCACAGAGAGAGGGGTATGACAAAGTGAGGGGAGAGAGGGGTGAATTGAAAGGCAGTCCAACGGAGTCTTGTGAGAGGGAGCAGTCAGTGTAACTTAGTTCGTTCTGTGCCATGGTGATGTAAGGAAGGGGGGGAATGAGGGAAAAGTGAAAGGGGCATTACGGCTGGGAACCATTTTTCACACTCTTCGTTAAGCTGCCGGTCAGAGATTATGTTCCCAGCGCTCACTAGCGATGCCGAAGGATGAGCGCCTGGTGCCGTCGACTGCACGCCAATAAATAAATAAAAAACTCCAACACCCCGTTCCAATCCTACCCAGACATCAAAAGCCACTGAATAAATAACCAATTAGAACAAATAAAAACAGTCAGGAGCATACATAAATATACATTGAGCACACATAAAAAAGCAATGATCACAAATAAAAAAACAAATTAGACAAGAATAAACAAGTTTGGAACACTGGAAAGGGGGTCAGCGGAGAGGGGAGGGGAAAACCAACAGCCAATCAGAGAGCGAGGGGGCGTGGTCACGTGATCAAATTCAGCCAATCCCAGCCTCTTTTAAGGTGCCATACTAGCTACTCTATATAAAAGATTTATTAAATTAATATAAAACATTAAATGAGTTTTTTTAAATAATTGTACTCAACAAATGTTGTACTGTATATCTAGTACCACAGAATGAATTGTTAAACCTTTATAAATATATTCACATTTTAGCCGTAATTTTTATATTCATTGCACCATACCACTTGTATTTGAGTATATTGTTGTAATTTTTATCATAAACACATTTTAACTACTGACTCTTTTCCATCGAGATGCAATTTTATATTGAATGAAATCCACTCATTTTGTTGACTACAAATCAGATTCTATAATGACCACACTTTACCACGACAAGCTTGTGTTTATACCAAGTGTAAATTTATAACACACTCGACTGAAAGAACCAGTTTTTATGATCTACTCAGACCCGTTATTCGTTTCTCAAAGTTGTAATTTGTTAATTTTATAGTTTTACCTGTGAACTTGTTTAGAAGTGTTCAAGTGAGTCTTGAATTATTGTTATTACTATTATTAATGTCATTATTTTGTAATTGTTCTGAACAACCATCTTTACAGTTGGAGTTGGCTGGTTGTAGTCACAGCCGAAACGTCAGAAGTTATTATTTATTCAACGTGACTCAAGCCTGAAATAATTAATTTCAATTCTTATGCTTGTCGCAAAAGTCTTAAAAACATATTCATTTGCATTATATATGTTAGCAAAATTGTGTTTTAAAATAAATATGGCTGGGAAACTATGTGCGTGATCTGTCCCTGGAGAAGGATCCTCTATCTGTCAGAAGTAAAAGATGAATCTGTCCCTAGGAAAGGATCTTTCACCTGCCAGGCGTAAGAGAAGAATATGTCCCTGGAGAAGGATCCTCCACCTGCCAGAAGTAAGAGATGAATCTGTCCCTAGGGAAGGATCCTCCACCTGCCAGAAGTAAGAGATGAATCTGTCCCTAGGAAAGGATCCACCCCCTGCCAGAAGTAAGAGAAGAATCTGTCCCTAGGAAAGGATCCTCCCCCTGCCAGAAGTAAGAGATGAATCTGTCCCTAGGAAAGGATCTTTCACCTGCCAGGCGTAAGAGAAGAATCTATTCCTAGGGAAGGATCCTCCATCTGCCAGAAGTAAGAGAAGAATCTATCCCTACGGAAGGATCCTCCACCTGCCAGAAGCAAGAGATGAATCTGTCCATAGGGAAGGATCCTCCCCCTGCCAGAAGTAAGAGATGAATCTGTCCCTAGGAAAGGATCCTCCCCCTGCCAGAAGTAAGAGATGAATCTGTCCCTAGGAAAGGATCCTCCCCCTGCCAGAAGTAAGAGAAGAATCTGTCCCTAGAGAAGGATCCTCCACCTGCCAGAAGTAAGAGATGAATCTGTCCCTAGGAAAGGATCCTCCCCCTGCCAGAAGTAAGAGATGAATCTGTCCCTAGGAAAGGATCCTCCCCCTGCCAGAAGTAAGAGAAGAATCTGTCCCTAGAGAAGGATCCTCCACCTGCCAGAAGTAAGAGATGAATCTGTCCCTAGGAAAGGATCCTCCCCCTGCCAGAAGTAAGAGATGAATCTGTCCCTAGGAAAGGATCCTCCCCCTGCCAGAAGTAAGAGAAGAATCTGTCCCTAGAGAAGGATCCTCCACCTGCCAGAAGTAAGAGATGAATCTGTCCCTAGGAAAGGATCCTCCCCCTGCCAGAAGTAAGAGATGAATCTGTCCCTAGGAAAGGATCCTCCCCCTGCCAGAAGTAAGAGAAGAATCTGTCCCTAGAGAAGGATCCTCCACCTGCCAGAAGTAAGAGATGAATCTGTCCCTAGGAAAGGATCCTCCCCCTGCCAGAAGTAAGAGATGAATCTGTCCCTAGGAAAGGATCCTCCCCCTGCCAGAAGTAAGAGAAGAATCTGTCCCTAGAGAAGGATCCTCCACCTGCCAGAAGTAAGAGATGAATCTGTCCCTAGGAAAGGATCCTCCCCCTGCCAGAAGTAAGAGATGAATCTGTCCCTAGGAAAGGATCCTCCCCCTGCCAGAAGTAAGAGAAGAATCTGTCCCTAGAGAAGGATCCTCCACCTGCCAGAAGTAAGAGATGAATCTGTCCCTAGGAAAGGATCCTCCCCCTGCCAGAAGTAAGAGATGAATCTGTCCCTAGGAAAGGATCCTCCCCCTGCCAGAAGTAAGAGATGAATCTGTCCCTAGGAAAGGATCCTCCCCCTGCCAGAAGTAAGAGATGAATCTGTCCCTAGGAAAGGATCCTCCCCCTGCCAGAAGTAAGAGATGAATCTGTCCCTAGGAAAGGATCCTCCCCCTGCCAGAAGTAAGAGATGAATCTGTCCCTAGGAAAGGATCCTCCCCCTGCCAGAAGTAAGAGATGAATCTGTCCCTAGGAAAGGATCCTCCCCCTGCCAGAAGTAAGAGATGAATCTGTCCCTAGGAAAGGATCCTCCCCCTGCCAGAAGTAAGAGATGAATCTGTCCCTAGGAAAGGATCCTCCCCCTGCCAGAAGTAAGAGAAGAATCTGTCCCTAGAGAAGGATCCTCCACCTGCCAGAAGTAAGAGATGAATCTGTCCCTAGGAAAGGATCCTCCCCCTGCCAGAAGTAAGAGATGAATCTGTCCCTAGGAAAGGATCCACCCCCTGCCAGAAGTAAGAGATGAATCTGTCCCTAGGAAAGGATCCACCCCCTGCCAGAAGTAAGAGATGAATCTGTCCCTAGGAAAGGATCCAACTCCTGCCAGAAGTAAGAGAAGAATCTGTCCCTAGAGAAGGATCCTCCACCTGCCAGAGGTAGAAGAATAATCTATCCCTATAGAAGGATCCTCCACCTGACAGAAGCAAGAGATGAATCTGTCCCTAGGGAAGGATCCTCCATCTGCCAAAAGCCTCCTCGACAAGGATATATGCGTGAAGGAGGCAGGAAGGACGCTGATCTCGCCGTTGAAGGTAGCGAGCGTAACCTGGTACCGGTGCTCGTGAGCAACGAGGCGGGACCAAGAACAAGTGTTCTCACCCCGCCCCGTCATCTCGCAAGCCCTTCCGGACCCTGAAGGTCATGGGGCACGCGCATGCGCGCAGATATCCATATCCACTTGTCTCTTTTTTCTCTCTCGTCGCAGTAGGTGAGTGGAAAAGGAGACAGGATTTATAGGTACAAATAGAGAGCCTGATTAGTGGTAAATAAAACGATTGACTTTAAGATAAGACAAAACTTGAAAACAAGAAAATTGAGATTAGATTTTAAAAAAAAGATATTTTTAAGCAGCGCGTCATACTACTCGTTTAGGTTATACGCTGGTGTACTAATTACGATAATGAGCTAGGCATTAGGAAGGTTGAATCTAGATTAAGTGTACCCGCATTTGAGTTTAAAGAGAAAGAATGGAAAAATTGCCCTTAGTACACCCAACCGGGATTCTAATGGCGGTTTCCACGTCATCGGCGGTGTAGTCTAATGGGAGATTCACGCATTAGACGATGCGCCCACTGAATAAACAGTTCTTGGATAGTTTGTCCCTAACTCAATGAAATTTGATGAGAAACCCTTTAACTGGAGAGTGTTTGTAACAGTTATTAAGCGATACGATAAGACGTAAAACAATTGGTAAGATTATATGCACTACACTTTTTTTATTATCTTATAGCTATTGTAACTGGAAGAGAGATATATTATTTAGTTCGGTCGCCTGTGTGTGTGTGTGTGTGTGTGTATAGACCTTTTGGTCAGTGAATCAAATAGCCAAAGCTATTATTATGCATTTTAGTGAGGATTACTCCATCTAGATATCATATTCTGAAAATTGAAAAATGACACCTGGACATGGGAATTGAACTCAGGACATTTGGCTTAGTACGCCAATGCTCTGATCCACTGAACTATCCAGGATTCGTCCCGTGCTCAGGGTCATTCTTCACTCATATTTTAAGGCAGAGTCTATGATGGACGTGCGGAAATCGTCGGCTACAAATGTGGGATTTTATTAAGATCACTAGCTATCAGACGACGATTTCCGCACGTCCATAATAGACTCTGCCTTAAAATACGAGTAAAGAATGGCTATGAGCACGGGATGAATCCTGGATATCTCAGTGGTAAGAGCATTGGCGTACTAAGCAAAAGGTCCTGGGTTCGATTCCCGTGCCCAGGTGTCATTTTTCAATGTTCAGAATATGATATATTTTTGGTCAGTGACAAACTGCGCGTTTGGAAACAAAAATTTAGGTTTCTTTATTCTAAACTGGACGCTCTGAGCTCCGCAGTCAGTCAAACTGACCACTCTAACACCTGGGTGGCGAACTAATGCCCCGATTGTCCCGCCTTATATGGCAAAGTAACATTAGCTGCCAGCAGAAACTCAAACGAGAACTTTTTTTTTTCAAAACTTTGGTTTTTAAATACGTTTCGCGCTAACCTGGTGGTTAGTTTCATAATTATACCTCATGAAACTACGTTTAGCGACGGATGAAGACTAGCGCACGATAAGTTACAAAAAGGAAAGATACAATTCATGAACATGAAATAACGGAACTACATTAATTCAACTCATGGCAGCTTATTTATTTTTTACACACCCACACACACATCAATAACAATCATTTACACATTATAAAATAACGGCAGTGGTGTTATCTCAATTCTTCTAGCTAGGGCGATTAAACAGTGGTTAGTGCCCATTTAAGAGTTTACATTTGGTCGGTTTTGTAATAAAGTTTGTCTTTTTCCCTCCCCGCATCTTAGTTCCAGTTTGGGCTGTACGCATTTTATTTGGGATGTAGGGAAATGTTTGCAGTTTTTTTATTTACAAAAACCTTTATTTTGGGGGGCTAAAATAGATTAAATGTTTCTTCAATGGCTACGTTTAATTTAATTTCGTGCAGAAAGTTATCTCACTATCCGTTCTTGCAATAATTCTTTGGGGGAAAAAACCCACACAATTCATATGCTAAGGATGAAGGAGGCTGAGTTAAGATGAAGTGTAGACCTACCCACATTTTCAAAGAAATGGGTTGGGAAACAATTTAGGAGAGAGCTAACAGGATTCGAACCCCGGTCTCCCCATCATCGGCAGGCCAGTCCTTTGCGATAGTGACTCCTTGGCAAGGGCGTAGAAATCTAATTTTACTAGGGGGAGTGAGGAGGGGGGTCCCTACTAGAGAATGTATCCTTTAGTCAATACAAATTTGTATACGTATATATGGAGGGCCACAAAAATTTCCAGGGAGTCGAGGGGTACTGATCCCTCTGACCCCCATTCTCCCCCTTTTTTTAAAGCTCTAACACCTTAGGGCTGGAATCAGCAAACTCTTTTAGGCCTTGATCGACTTATAAACTTACCAAAAGTCCCACGATCGTTAATCGTTTCTACACTCTACTTTTTTTCTTTTTTTTTTTGTCCACACATTTTATTTTTATTACTTA
The DNA here is from genome assembly GCA_902141375.1 of Timema poppense. Lineage (NCBI taxonomy): Eukaryota > Metazoa > Arthropoda > Insecta > Phasmatodea > Timematidae > Timema > Timema poppense. The sequence continues at coordinate 30,901 of CABFOV010005892.1, forward strand.
AATTCAATATTTACCTAAATACTTATAGAAAAAATAGATAAAAAAAGGTAAATTATCATAACAAATATTATTCGAGATTACTTTGTGATATATTTGTGTGTTTTAAGGTGGGATTGAAAGGGACGCGAGAAAAGGTAAGAGTTTTTGCGGTTTTTATGGCAAAACATTTTTTTTTGGCTAAAATAAATCAAATATTACTCCAGTAGAAACATATAGTTTAATTTTCTTCTCATGGTGATATCAACAGTTGTTGAATATCTGTCATGAGTATAGCGGCGTTAGATAAGACATTTTTTAAGTGAAGAGGAAAAGGCATCATTAAATTCCAGGACACACTTGACAGATGTTCAACAACTGTTGATATAACCGTGTGAAGAAACTTAAACTTTATGTTTCTACTGGAGAAATATTTGATTTATATTTCTCGCATCCCCTCCCATCAAACCCTCAAAACTTGACTTTTACTGAAGATGTAGTTTTCTTACGCGATTTATTGAAGATAGCCACGAGATCAACCGGTTACCGACACCCGCCTCAGACCATTCAACCACCGAAGCGGGTAAATTATTAATTTTTTTATTTAGCACCACGTCTTATTACTCGTTCGGTTTATACGCTTAAGTACTAATTACGCTAATGTATTAGGAACTGGGAAAGTTGCATTTAGAAGAAGTGAATCTACATTCGCGTGAAGGGAGAGTAGAAAACTATTTAGAAAAAAACCACCCCAGTTTACCCGACCGAGATTCGAACCTCGATCTCCCCGTCCTCGGCAGTCTAGATCAACACGAAACGACACCACCGAGGTGAATCGAAGCGGGTAAAGTCTTGTTCAAACGCCACAATGCCCATCACAGATATTCAAGAAATGTTGAGATTAATATTTGCCGAAAATTAAACCAAACGTATTAACTGTAGTACTATTTTATCAATGTTGGGCAAAAAAAAAAAAGGGGGGGGATGGATTTTTGTAATAAGAATTTCAAAAATATGAACCTTAATTCACGTTTCCTTACCCATCACCTTGACTACACCGATATCCGACCCCATGGTATAGTGGTCAGTGCACATAGCTACGTACCTAATTGTGCCGAATTCGATTCCCGGTTGGTACCCTGGGTATTTTTCTTTGAAGGGGAATTATCTTAACGGTCCCCAGGGTCTGGTAAATTAGTCCTAATTTAGGTTTAAGACTCCCTCCTCCATATCATCACATCATCTGATTGAGGGTACGTGTAGACAACTTCCATATATGTACCCTGGGCAAATCTCTGTGCCACCAGATTGACAAATAGTCTACACACAGGTGACAGGACTGGATAGCATGTCCTTCCCAGTCAATATTGCCATACGCAATAAAACAAAAACAAAAAACCATTAAGGTAAGGTAGAAGAAAATAGAACCTTAGAGGAGGAAGATGGAGGAAACAAACAGCTTTACTTCCCCTCGGTGACCTGGCGGTCTAGAGGTAAGGTGTCAGACTTCTGTGCTGCTGGCCGGGGTTCAATCCTTGGTCCCGGCACAGATTTATCTGATTACCAAACCCTTCCTTCACCTCTGACAAGACATCTTGTGAATGTGAGAAATGTGGTTCGGATCCCACATTAAACTGTAGGTCCTCCATTTCATCTCACAATCACCCTACCATTACACATTAGTGTAAGTGTGTATAACCCGAACGGGTAGTAAGACGCGGTGCTAATAATAATAATAATAATAATAATAATAATACTTCCCCTCCTTAAAAGAAAGTTGTGCCAAGTATTATCACTCAAGATAAATCCGTCAGCCCCAGCTGGGTTTAAACCCATGAACATCGGGTCTTGAGGCAAACACTTTACCCCAAGACTACCGAGGTCAACGAAAATGCTTTAGACCAGTGGTGTGCAGTCTTTTAGTGGGTGCAACCCCATTGATGTACTATGTTATTTGGAAGACATCATGCCACCATGAACACAAAATAAATGTTTTCCTCTTACTTATCTAAGGCCTTCTCCTCTTGAAATTTACGATTTACGGTGATTTTAGCACCCCACAAATGTTTCTAAGGCTGTTAAATATCTGTAGCCAGTTATTTTATTGCTCAAACACTCACCTACAGGATTACAAAAGTTGCATATTACCTAGCATGGGTTTTACGTATTCTTTTTGTCATTCATACAAAAAAAATATGTCGGTGACCCCTTGATAACTCGGAATATCAAATGGGGTCGCGACACCAGAGTTGCGCACCAATGCTCTAACAATCTCAAGTTTCTGTGAGTTAGTGACATACTTCCAGTAAATACCAAAGCATCAGAGATATTACCCAAACGTTACATCGTATGTGTGTCTTTGTGATTATGTATCTATAGTGGGTCGATGACCTGATGGTCTAGAGGTAAGGTGTCAGACTTCTGTGCTCGGGTCTGGGGTTCAATCCTCGGTCCCGGCACAGATTTATCTGATTACCAAACCCTTCCTTCACCTCTGACAAGACGTGTATTAATCACAACTTGTGAATGTGTGGAATACCAGGCCTCCACCGTGGTTCGAATCCCACGTTAAACTGTAGGTCCTCCATTTCATCTCACAATCACCCTACCATTACACATTAGCGTAAGTGCGTATAACCCGAACGGGTAGTAAGACGTGGTGATGATGATGATGATGATGATGATAATAATAATAATAATATAGTGGGCCAACCCTGATATGACATGAAATACTGGGCGTTCTTTAAATTGTATCTGTCAACCTCGGTGGTCTGATAATGTGCCCGCCTCGGGACCCAAAGATCGTGGGTTTGAATCCAACTTATATCAACGGATTTCTACTAAGTGATAAAAATCCGTTGCACAACTTTCTTCGTAGGGAGATTAAGGCCGTTGGTCCCGTGTCAATTGTCACATGTGAAAGAACACTGGGTCTGGATTCACTAACGGGGGCAAATTTAAGTTTCCCCGGCGCAAGTTTGAAGGATGTGCCCAAATCCCTATCCCGGCAAAATTGTAGGCCCTTTCACTATCGATCATAGATAGACATTCTCGTTCACTGATTTAATCAGTTCGGCTTGTAAATTGCCCGTTATATACCTCAGACAGATAAATAAATATGTTTATGAGGCATTTAATTCGAATCCCGGATAGAGGTTTCGGAATAAGGACAGTAACTCATTACCTTCTAAAAACACGTACCCCAGGCACAGTAGTTATCTCTTTCAGGTTTATTAACAATTTAGGTACGGCACTCTTAGCTTGGTTGGTAGCGTGTCTTCCTGGTGAGTTAAGGGTCACGTGTTCGATTTCTTTGCATATATGAAAAATGTATAATCGGTGAAATGTGGGTTTCCCATTTCACAGTGATGACGGTATTGTGTCTGTTCTAGATTTACGTTAGTATATTTTATATAAACTGAACAGGTAGTCAGACGCGATTCTAAAAAAAAGAGTAACTAGTAGTTTATAAGTCGTGTAATGATATCTGTTGGTTCAGAAAGCGCAAATTAAATAACGCAAATAATATTTTTTTTAAAAAAAGAATAGCAATTTAATCTGATATGCTTTATTTAATTATTTGTGGTATTTAACGTGCACTTTAAAAACCGACTGATTATATCAGCACACAATAATTTATATGAGCGAGAGAAAAAGGGCCTACCAATTTTATCTGTAAAGGTATTTTCACAAACCTTCCAGGTTTATTTTACATGCCACAACTGACATGAGACCGACGACTTTACTTTCCCTCCAAAGGAAGTTGCGCTTAGGATTTTTTTCACTCGAGAAAAATCCGTTGACCTCGGCTGGGCTTGAACCCATGATCATCGGGCCCTGAGGCGAGCACTTTATGCCAAGACTAGCCTTCCTCTGTCAAATAAACTCATGCTTTGATTGGGTCGCGGCATAACATTTTAAGATAATAATGGATTGTTTTGTAGGGTTTTATGTAAGTTATTACATTTTTTTTAAACACTTTAAACTTGAGAGTTAAACGTTTTTAACCTGTTAGAACGTTAGCCTAATTTTTTTTAAAACTATATTTAAAAAAAAATATATATATACATCCATTTAATAAATAATTTGGGATTTGTAAACGTGTTCAACTCTTCTCATTGCTCTCTCAGGTAGCACTATCAAACGACCCCTCTCCCAGCTCTCTATTTGTTGTACCAAACCACTCAAGTTAGAATTGAGCTGTCATTTTTTTAACGATAGAGAAATNATATATATACATCCATTTAATAAATAATTTGGGATTTGTAAACGTGTTCAACTCTTCTCATTGCTCTCTCAGGTAGCACTATCAAACGACCCCTCTCCCAGCTCTCTATTTGTTGTACCAAACCACTCAAGTTAGAATTGAGCTGTCATTTTTTTAACGATAGAGAAATATTTTAGTTACCGATATTCAATAATACACAGCTCATGGTTTCCATGGTGATGTAAACACAGAATGATTGTACTGCGTATAGAGCGGGATCGCGGGAGTTTAGATAGGACAATTTGTTTTTAGCTGGAAGCTAATATTTTTTCCGACTTCCATCTTCTCCTGAATCTTCCATGCATTCTCCTCCCTGAAGGTCTTTTGTCTCTTACAATTTTGATGATTCTGTCTTCTTGTATCCTGTCAATATGTGGGTTTATTACCTCCTACGCAGTGACGGCTCATAGCTAAAATTAGTGGGTAGGTGCTCCAGACAATTGTTAGACTTTGTTTTAAAATTGTGTAAAGGGGGGGAAAAAATGTATAAAAAGAAAATGTAATCAGGAACTTGACAAAATCAAACAAACAAACTTTTTTACTTGCTTTAACTTAAATCGTTACAGTTCAAGCTTGATCTATTCATTTATAAATGAAATCCATTCTTCTTGTTTTAATTTGCGCAAAAAATTCAATAATTTTCTCCTTGATCTCTGGATGACAATTGAGGAAAATTTTTCTCCATTGAAAGTAATGCAAGCGCATTTAGTCTTTCTGTTAAATAAAAGAACCGAAAAACAATGAATCAAATAGAATAGCTGGAAGCAGAATAATAATCTAATTCTACATTCTTATACACTTTATCACGTTCAAGAATATGGTACACGGTTTTTAAGCACAACACACGCTGAGTAAAAAAAACACACCTCCTTCCGCCATCACGCCAGAGCCGGCACTGCGAGAGCAACAGTGCTCTCTCTACCTGGCATTCCCGCCTTCCTCCCCACCCCCTCCTATGCGCGCGTGCGCACAACAGTCAAACACCACGTCACTGGCCCTGTGAAGCGCACAGTTCCATACAAAGATTTGTGTATCTTTTTTATAAACTGGGGCATGGCTACTGAAGTACTGACATTAAGCTTATGGAATACATATTGTACTACAAAAATAAATAAAGAATTAAAGAAAAAAAGAGTCATTATATTAAACGTTATCGATAATATCAAGTGGAAATAGGGGGTGCTGCAGTTACGCAGTGCCTATACACGAACCGCCACTGCGCCTATGTGTGAAGCTATCCATTCAGTGATGGGGTTGATTTGACAAGATTCTCCTATGTTCTCATTTATTTCTCTGTCTAGTAGCAATTTATTAGTGACTAACTACCCATCACACCCGCTTCAGTGGTTGCGTGGTCTAACACAACGCTCTTGCAGTAAACTGGACTGCGGATGACGGGGAGATCAAGGTTTTGATTAAATAATTGATTTGAATAAGGATTCATATCATGATACGGATATAATCGCTTTTTGTTCGCATCATTGTTTTAGTTGACTAATTTCAACAAAAAACGTTTATTGTAACATAACTATAATAATTACATATATTGTCTAGCGGACTTTTTATTTGTTCACATTAGTGAAAACGTTCAATATGTATAGTATTTTTTTATGTAATACCAATAGTTTTTGCAGCGCACGCGGAGAAAGCATATTTTTAGGCCATTTTGTATACCTTGTGTAAAACTATCGACATTTTTATGAGGAAATAAATTTTAATTTTCAAAATAAAATATAGTCTATGTTACTCGCTGATAATGTAGCTTTATTTTGGTGAAAGAATTTTTAAAATCGGTCAAGTAGTTTTTGAGTTTATCCATTACAAACAAAAAAATCAAATCTTTCCTCTTTATAATATTAGTGTAGACTTGGTGACCTGGTGGTCTAGGGGTAAGGTGTCAGACTTCTGTGCTGGGGGTCCGAGGTTCAATCCTCTATCCTGGCACAGATTTATCTGATTGCCAAACCCTTCCTTCACCTCTGACAAGACGTGTATTAATCATAGCTTGTGAATGTGGGGAATGCCAGGCCTCCCCCGTGGTTCGGATTCCACGTTAAACTGTAGGTCCTCCATTTCATCTCACAATATAATAATAATAATAATAATAATAATAATAATAATAGTGTAGACTACCGAGGTCGACAATCTGGTATTAAAGCTGAGAAAGGTGGCTTAGAGGAGATAAAGCCACATTAGCGTGAACAGAGAATGGGGAAATCTACAGATAAAATAATTGTTTTTTAATAGCCACGCCTCAATATATCCGGTAGGGATTCGAAATCAAACCTTAATTATGTGAGTCTAACATCTTAGACCTCTCGATCACTGAAAGGAGTGCTAAGATTTTTTTATATGTGTGGTTTAAAAAAAACTCTATTTCGTCAGCCCGCAGTCCAGCTAAACCGACAGAGCAGCCACCATCTGTTGGCGAAGATAGTGCCACCTTCTGCGGACAGAAGGTGTCATGTTATCGGCATACCAAACTCTCCAGCCATTAATCTCAGTTTTATATACAAGAGCCTCTACTTCTTTATTGAAGTAGCTCCTCATTTGTCCTCACGAGACTTGAGTAGAGCCCAATCTTAACTCCCTAGTTCACAAATAATCTGGTAGCATCAGGAATCGAACCCAGGGTTTAAATAGATAAAACGTATTATGTAAATATCGGCGAACATTACATGAGCATGTGTTAAGCTTTCATGTTGCTACGAAGGTTATTGTCAGTGTCTGTATTGATGGCAACATTTGAGGGCGTTGATGGAGCAATTCTTATAATATTATAACTTTTCTCCATTTGAGTATCATCATCTGCTTTACAGCGTATTGGAGAACCTCCGCGTGAGTGACAATTTCAACCACGAAGCGCTGCAGTCGATACGAGAATGTAATAAAGAGAACTGGTATCGCTGTTATTGTTTTATTGGAAGACGTTTAAATAGTTTCCGGTGGCAGCCCTTCGTAGGATGAATTAAACTGAAAACCCGCTTCGGTGGCCGCATGGTCTAATGTGTCACTCTAGCAATAGATAAGACTCCATATGACGGGGAGATCGGAGTTCGATCCCGGTCGGGTGTATTGAGGGTGGTTTTTCCTGAATGGTTTCCCCACTATTGTCTCTTTCTCCGCAAAGAAGCGGGCACACTTCGTCTAAATTCAACCATCCTCGTCAATAACACATTAGCGTAATCAGTACATAAGAGTATAACCCTAATGGGTAGTAAGACAGAGTGCTTGTAAAAATAAGAATATATTGAAGTGTAAACATTTAACTACAGTTGTCTTTCTGCTTTTTAAGAATTTAGTTCTTGAGGTTTTTTAAAATTTAATTTTCGTTTGTATGGAAGCTTCCTATCGATGATATTGGGCTATAAGAAACTGTCAAGATTTCCACATTATTTACTTCCAGGGGCGTGCCGTCGAGTGTTTCCAGGGTAAGCACAATTAGTTGAAACTGTACCTTTTATGTGTTCTCAATACTCAGTAGAACACTAATTAGACAGGTATCAGCAAAAAAACATTCGCTTTTAAAGTGTTAAGCGCAGAGTCTATGTATGATTGATTAAATGGGGACAGAGAGAGGCTATGTATGGTTGGACAAATGAGGACAGAGAGAGGCTATGTATGGTTGGTCAAATGAGGATTGTGAGAGGCTATGTACGGTTGGTAAAATGAGGATTGTGAGAGGCTATGTATGATTGATTAAATGGGGACAGAGAGAGGCTATGTATGGTTGGACAAATGAGGACAGAGAGAGGCTATGTACGGTTGGTAAAATGAGGATTGTGAGAGG